>JAQFZB010000335.1:0-16443 GCA_034695165.1 Desoria trispinata | reverse complement strand
ATATCTTCAATAAGTATACACTCGTAAAGTTAAATGGACCAAAGAGTTAGTTAGTATTCTCCATTTAAAATTATAGATTAATTTTTAGGAGAAATTAGTCATGCAAATAATGCGTAGCGATAGCATTGTTATACTGGGTCAATATAAAACATAAAAATAAATAACTTTTACAAGCAAAATTATTTGTTAGTGAAGGCGGATTGTAAAAGTGAAGAAATGAGTGACTGTTCAATTTGTTTTCTTGCAGCATCTCCAGCTGCATTATTTTTAGATTTTTGTTGGACTCCATTAGAAGATGTTGCGGATGCACTTTTTCCTTGATTGGCATTTGGTAGAATTTGTGCTAAAAATGAAGTAGCGTCAGAAGCAGCAGATGAAGAAGAGGAGGGTCGTGATTGACTATTTCTGTTGCGATTGCTATTGGCGTTGATACTGCTTCCAATTTGATCAAACATTCCAAAAAGTCCACGTCCGAAGGATGCCAGAAGATTATCACTTCCTGATTCAGAAGGCCCCTTTGTTGTTGGTTGGAAAAATCGTACGGGTCGAAGCTATTTTGAAAGTTGATTAAAATATATTAAGAATAATTTAAATATTAGAAATCTTCTACGCAATATTAGTGAGCTTGTTAACGTCATTAGTGCAGATTGTTACTAATTACTAATTACCAAGGATCAAGTAATCATGTAGTTATCAAACCGGATTTTAAGCATTTTTGAATCATTTACCATGTTACAAATATGATTTTCCAGCCAATAAATATAGCCCAACCAATAAAGCCACAAAATTACCAGGAAGCAGAAAAAATCAAGCAAAATGATCAAAACATGCGTTATTTATAGTAATATTATACAAAATTACATGCAAAAGCCTTTTTTAATTGATTCATGCAACTTAACAATTTCAAAAACACAGAGTAGCAAATTATTCTCTTTAAACATTATCTTGATTTATTGAAACCAATTTTTCATATACCAAAACATCACATTAAGCACAGCGTTCTAAAACTATTTTACTGTAGTACGTTTAATTCCTTATGACATGACACAGGTATATATTGCTCGTTACTTGTGTTCTAGGTAATAATTATTACATATTAGGTATGTACATTTTTCCATACGTTATAACTTATAACAGGAAAAAACTTGTCAATCGTAAAAATAAATTTCAAAAATCTCCGTACGTTCAATATTAGAACATTTTAAAATTGGAATATGAGCAAATACATCATTGTTTGTTCCATCTGAGCAAATGTTTTTTGAGAAATTATTATGTTTCCTCTAAACTATTAAAATTGATTTTCATTTTCCATCTACGTTCAATTGACCAAGATACAGACAATAGCAATTACATAATACACAAAATTAAACATGCAAAAGCATTTTTAGACTTTCAATGTATAATGCTCTAACGGCTTGAAATATAAATTTTAGTCCTTAGTAATACTGGTCTATGAAATATTATATGTATTTTAAGTGTCCGCCGTAGAATATATATTATTATGTTTATCTATCCAACTGTAATATATGTGTCTAAAAATATGGCAATTTAAGTCCTGCATAATACAAAAAATAAAATATTTCTCCAATCCGAGGGTTTAATAATATCCCTGACGAATTTGATAACTTTTATAACCCTCTGTTTCCCCCTTTTCAACTTTATATTGAACTCCATCAACTATAATAATAACCTACAATCTTAAGATAGCTTAACTTTAAAAATCTACAAAAATAAGGATAAATGTAAAAATAGGGATAATAATTTCCTGCTGTAGTCATAAGTTGCTTGTCTACTAATACAAAAGTGATCCACGTTATTAAGTAATCTTGCGATCAGACATTTTCAGGAACTCTCAGCAATTTAATGCATCTTTTAATTCTATTTATATATATAAAATATACCTATAGGTATCTATGTATAGTTTTCTATTCTGCCACTATAGAGATGATAATCTAAATAAACTGTTTTACTAGAAATAGTATAAAAAGACCGCAATGGCGCGCCTTCATTTGCAGTCATCATATCACAGAGACTACCGTTGAGGCATCCACGAAAATTGCTCATAATATTCTTACAGCTATTGACTTTCGGCATGATAAAACGAAGGAAATAAGTAATAAAAAATACCAACTCTAAAAAAATCTATTGTAAGGTCTAAACCTTTTTCTTGAATGAATGCCGAATTCTGTGTCTGTCTGATTGGGGACTATTTGTTAATGAGGATGAGAATTTGTATTTCTACAGGTGATGTGCAAAGTCTTTTCACCTTTTCTTGAATTTTTTGGTAATAATATTCTATTGCACTACAATTGAATTAATTAATTCTTTGATAATTTCTAATGTTTTAACCCAAAACGCTTTGTCTAATTTGATTTGGATTTATTAGTTGACACGATTGGAGAAGAAACACCTACTGGGCCACTGGTAGATTCTGCCGGACTTGAATCTGATTTTGCACTCGCAGGCGTTGCTGGACCGGCAATTGTTATACGGAAGTTAGGTTCTGATGGACTGGAATATCCCCCGCTACTGGATGAAGAAGATTGAGGAGAAAATAGTGCAGCAAGGGGATTGCTAGATCCTGATGAACCCCCTCCGAAATTTAGAAGTGGTCGACCTCCAGTAAATGGAGATAGTATACCATTCAACAGATTCAGTTTAGTGTTGATTACGGTTTGAGCAAACTGAAATTCATTTCAAAATTGACAATTCATTTTGATTTACTTTTCTCCATTTCATATGTATGGCGGAATTGGATTATTTTAGGATTGATAGGAAAGAATGTTAGTAGGAGGAACGTATGTGATGGGGATGACCTAACTACATCATGGTCATTTTTGTTGGACTGGAAATTAGGAATTTATGTGTATTAATGTAATTACGGATATTGGAGTAATTGGATGCGTAAGAAGCTAGGATTATTTAGGAAGTAGGTTAGTTTAGGAGAATTTTTATTATTAGTAAAGTTAGTTATATCAAATCATCATCAGTCAAAGTATTCAATTGAGATAAAATGGAAATGTAAGTCTAAGGATTAGCAAAATTATTAGCATAATCATAATATTGTAATTCCTTAATAAGTAAAATTATTATAAAAGTCATTGGCAATTAGTATGGACTAGGTACGATTATTGGTATCAAGTCAGGATATCATTCATAGGATTAGGAAGAGAAGGAGACAGGTGAGGATGATATTTTTCAAAATAAGAAACAATAGATGCAGTAATTTAAAGTACATTTCCAACTCCACCGAGAATAGATGCTGGGCCACCTTCTCCTGAACGTCCTGCTCCACCCGTCAATGCATTGAAGTTTATAGCATTGGGTCCGTTGAAGAGTCCAGCAAAAGTATTCGTGATAGTTTGTGCCAATTGACTGGCAAAGTTAACAGCAGACTTGAAAGAAATAAAAAAAACATTTTACAATCTAAACATATTTTAAGAATAAATTAATTGCATTTATATACACATTTTGCATTTGAATAAATAAATAACGGGAGAAATTTTTTTTACATAAACCAAAATGTGCTTTTCCTAAATTTCATAATTTATTTCTTTTGTTAAAAAATCGATTTAATATATTCTATTATTATTCGTTGTTAATTTTGAAAAACACATTTCGTTTCTTAAAAATTAAGCAAACCACGCATATATCGCACCAAGTTTACATAAGTGGCGTCCATTTTGTCAATTACCGTTGAAGGCAAAGTATAATAATATATTAATTATTAATGTTAACAATTAATATATCACGTCAGTTTTGTCTCTTCTTCTTATTGTTATAAATAATGTTCCAATAATATATAGTAGAGTAAGAAAATAAATAATTACTACTTTTGGAAAAATGAATAGAGTTTCCTTAACCAAAGATGCAAAATGTCCACATAATCATTGTCTTTTTCGCTACAATTTAGCTTATGATTAAGAGTAAGATATTAGGCAGTAAGTTATAGCAAGTAAAAGTTCAAAAGATGTAAAGAGTTTGGTGACAAGATATGTCAGTAAATCGTTTTCGAAAATAACTTACAAATTTGTTGCATAGATGATTACGTTCGGCATGAAATCTTGTCGTAAGAGTGATATGTTATGATCATTTTTCAGTAGGGATTTTCATAGTACGAGTAATTACGAGTAAGATGTTTCAGTCACAATGAATCCGTAGCTTAGCGTTTGTCAGATGCGTCACCCATGGTTTTCAATCCGTTTCAGCTTTCAAGATTTGTAAGTATTTTTGGGCAATAATTATGTTTGATATTTAATAGTTTTGGTAGGGATAAAATGATGGAGTAAAGTAAACGAGTCAAAGATAAACGCTATAAATATTGCTACATTTACATGTCTTATTGCTCCTAAGCTAATACATGATCCTATAGAGTTTATTGTGAATTGGGATAGTAATTGACTGTCTATTCTTAATGTTTTCTTTCTATTAACCAGGGAAAGTATTAGTTGAGCAATAATGTCTTAGGAAATGGATGAGGAATAAGTATTAAGACTGTTTAGTTGATTAGTGAGGATTTCTAAGAGCTGTTGCACAACGAACCTCTGAGACACTTTGAATGCCTCGTAAGACAGCTCCTACACTAATTCTCAAAGATTTGGAGCCTGCTGAATATATCCGTCCTCCAGAATCTATAGCTTTGGAGGCTACGCGAGTAGATGTATCGACGGCATTACCAAAATTATCCTTGATCAATCGAAAGCCACCCTAATAATAAATAACCAATACATCTCCCTATTCAGTTTTTAAACAATTGGACGTTTTAGCAATTCAATGTTCATTGACGTTCATGTTTATTGTTTAGGAACAAGTTGTTGAGTCGCTGCTGTAAAACAATTCAAGTTCAATTCTTATGATTTTATGTCACATGGGATTCGGGGATTACGTGTTACATTATGTATTCGTATGTTATAAAAATGGTCAATAAAGTCAATAGTACAATGTAACAATACGGTCGTGTTAATTTTCTTTACAAATATCTTTATTAGTTTGTCAAAAGTCGACTTCAAAATTCATTTTTTACTCATTCATTGGTTAACAAAGTGATCCAGTACATTGCAGTTTTGTTAATTGTCAACATACATATCTCATACTAAATTTTAAACAAAAACATTCAATCGTCAATAACAAAATCGTACAATCATTAGTCACACATGATACGCACACACATACAAAGAGTTTCTACATATAAATCTATAGTCACATGTAATCATATATTTTTAAGTTTCAATATAACAGGTCTATAAAAGTCGATAAATCTTAAGAGTAAGTGTCATGGCTTAATGATACCGTTTCAGATATCAGAGTATTTTAGAAACAGAATTTCTTGTAATTTACGCACGTACACACAGTATAGGTTTCTTGTCGAAGTCACAGTTATTCCAGTATAAAATCAAAATATATTTGAGCAAATCTTATTTTCGTTTGTTGTATCAAATTGTCTTAGAAGTCTATAAATTATCTAAAATAGTTCCTAGTAGTTGTAGACTGTAATACCTCAATCATTCAACAATAGTTTTATCCAGGAGTCCTAACAATGACTAACTTTAAATGTAAATATTATTCTCACAACCACGACAATATATTTACTAATAACAATTACCCAACAAATATAATGACTAATGAACACATTCATTCGCATGCATTCAGCATTCTAATAACTAGTAATACATTCAACAACTAACCACAAAAACTTGAGTAATGTCACTTGTCTCAGAACCATCCAAATTTATCACTGTCAATCAATTAATTGTCAAAATCATTTATAAAAATCAAAATCATCTCATTCAATCAAGGAATTAACTATTTAAAAAAACTTCCGCACACAAACTGTTGCATTCGAACCGTCAATTATTATTATTATTGGATACTTAGCTAATATCTATGAGTTACTATTTTAAACAGACTTTGTCTCCAAGTTGATTTGAATTAGGTCCTTCGTTTTTCTGTTACATTTTGTATTGAATCTTTATTTATTTCCTATTAAATTGTCATTTTTCTGTATTTGTCAAGTTGCAATTGGGTTATATAAGTCCTATCACTTACAATATATATGACTGAGATTTTTCACGTGAACAACTTTCCACCAACTAAACGCTATGAAATTTGTAGCCTTAATCTTATCCTACAGTAATAGTTTTCTAGACCTCTCTGAGTTTTAATCGTAAATTAAGTTTAGCTATATGGTTTTTGCTAAATCCTGAGTCCTTAATAATGTTTAGGCGTAACCCCCTGTCACTGTACTGCCACCATGTGCGTTACCAAGGTTGTTTGCATGGTTTGCAGCGAAACCTCCTATGGAATTTGCTACTGCAGCACCAACCTGGGTTACAGCTCCAAAGATACGGGCCTTAGCTGCCAATACATCCCCAGCCGTTCGGGTAACACTGGCAAGGACTGGAGGCGCAGATTGAACAACGGCTCCAACAACTTGACCCTTAGCGTTCAGCAAGCTCAATAAAGTTGATACGGTTCCCTATTAGAGACAAACATAAATTGAACCCAAATAAAGCTATGCAGGAGATGTTTGAACAAATTGAATGTCTTTGAAACAATTGTAGAGTTTGAATGATGAGTCGACACACACTGCCATTAAATTAAAATTCAAGCTTGACCTATTTGTGTTAAATTGAGGTTAACTTGGAATATTGCGTTACCGTCTATTTGCTTTGGTCAGATCGCTTTACTTCCTAAACGTATTTGGGTGCCAAAACAAGTTAGAGGTGCAGTAACATAAATTAGCACTAGTTCAAAATGTATTAATTTATAGGAACTTGACAGTAAAGTGACTCTCATGAATTGTTCTTAAAATAAAGGTCAATTACCCAAAAAATTTACGTTATCAATGAAATTCGTGACTTGTTGCAGCAATGGTGTAGCTTCTTTGTATGTTATTATTTCTTTAACAACTATTTAATTAATTATATAAACCTATGACTTACTTGAAGAATATTAGCAGCCACTCCGACAAGACTGTTAAGCAATTGAGTTCCAAAATTAACAGTATTAGCTGCAGCCTGGGAGAAAACATTGATGAAATTGTTTGGAGTTTCAGCCACGGTATTGGGTCCCTGTTTTACAAAGACACAATCTTGCAATTAATAGCTTTTACGAGGATGTAAAAATCATTAAAACCATTATTATAATGATAATGAAGATTCTTCTAAAAATAAGTTGAGGAAATTAAATTAGCTTTACATAAGACTGTGAGCTTGGATAACCACTGAATCCACTTGCAGCAGAACCTCTTTCATTTCGTTGAACAGCTTCATTAGTAGAGGAAGCGTCGGCTTGAAGGGTGGATGGAACGGCACCAGTCAGTCCCTTCAACAAGGTCGTCTTGGTGTCAACAATTGACTTTGTACCCTGAGTCAAAGTATTTGCAACACCCTGCCAAATAAATCTCAATTAGAACTCAATTTTAAATTAACTGCTACCAAAATCAATAACTATGCGCAGCTATCAATTTAATGTTCAAAAGCACAATTAATATAAATCGTTAATGTAGCAAGAATCATCAAAATATATTAATCGAAAACTCTTGGACTTTGTATCTGTTGTATCTTTAGAATTGAACATTTTGGTGAAAAAATAATATGGCTTTCATCTGCGATTAATATCACAAGGGGATATATAATTTCATGCTTCTTTTCTTCTTTAGTCTTTTTTATCATTTATATTAAACATCTTTTTTTACAAATGAAAGTTTTAACTACCGATAATTTATAACACGCAATTGGCCACTATCATATAGCAATCTAAATAGTTTATGGATTTATAAACATTTATAATCGGTTTTCAAAATAAATTCAACTTTGAACTTAAAACTTTTTAAAATATCTCATATTGATTGTCCATTTTTTGTATGAAATTGTAAGTCGTCTCCGTGAAACAGTAACTCATATATATTCCTCGATAAAAGTTTGTAAAGTCTGTAAATAAAATTTTGCTGTCAGTATTAATTATAAATGGTAATTATAATTGTAACTAAGGGCAGTGTAACTCTACAATGGAAGCTTTAATGTGAAATTAAATTATTCCAGCTAGAAACAATCACTACTTTTGTTGATAATGCAATATTATAGCTAAAAGCCGTGCAATTACTAATTTATGCGCAATTATTGTGGCGCAAAACTTGCGAATGCTACTTCAGAAATCAATTACAGCAGTAATTTTCAACTAAATGTGCTAATTAACAAGTCAATAGTTGTTGTAATTAGGTTCTACTCTCGCTGGCAAGAGGTTGTTTGCAAAGTGCTCACATTAGCAATACGAATTGCTTTTCTGGCTCCAGTTTCAGCGGTTTCTGCGGCAGTCTCAGCGATCCCAGTGACAATACGGGCACCAGTTCCCAAAGCTTGCTCTGCAGCGACATCAACGCCTTCCAAAATTTGTATGGCAGAATTTCCCAAATTCTTAAAACCAGCTCCGAGTTGTTGAGAAACCTCCTTCATTAGTATATTCATACATATTACTTGCCAATTCAAAGCAGGGTTTAAAGAATACCGTCAAGTCATTTTTTGTTAAAGATTTTTTTCTAAAAATCTTAATTGTCGGTCAAATTGAACGTTGTCAGTACTCCTCGTTATGTTTTTTTCTGATTTTCAATTTTAAACGACTTATCCCTAATGAACGTTGTCGGATTAGTAATTGTTAAATTTTTGCTTTTCGCATTGCAATTAAATTGTTTAGTTCAATGAGTTATTTATATTTTTCTAGTTACTACTACTATACAGGGTTAATTATAATAATCACACTGCTACTGAAATCAGATTGTTAGAATAGTATTACTTATTAATTTTAATAATACGTAAATAAATTGGAGTAAAAACAAAAAGCAAGGTATTCATTTCTTTCATAGAGACTCAAATGATATTTCTACCTAATTTAATAAACACCTTAGAGAAGCTAAAAGGGCTCAATAATTGAAGGGAAATAACAGTCTTATGGGCACTATGTTCAATATAATCTCATGAGAGAGCCTTCAAGGGTGAGACTTATGGATTGAACTGACATTAAAGCAATAATTACATGAAATCCTAGTAAACAAAATCCTTTTCACATGTATTTAGCATGCATTTTAACATCATGGTGTACGATAGTCACATAATCACAGTTTTATCCCTCAGCTTTATAAAAGTTACTGTGATACAATGAATCATCAAATTTTCCTTCTTTTTTGCAATATAAAAATTGTGAATGTAAATGGTTTAAATCTATGTCAATAAATGAGGAGGTTCCGAATAACAATTAAATGATAATATTAGTTAGACATTCAAATGATAATGTGAATATTAAACTAAAAAGCAATGTAAGCGACAAGCAAAGAAGCAACGATGGATCTAATAAGAATAACATACATATAATAAGTGTAAGCAAAATGTCATAACGTCATACCGTCATTTTTGTGCAACCAAAATTATGATTTTACCACCATTTGTTAAATGGTTTGTTTCCTGCACTCTCTGCATCTAATTCAAACCTTCACAAGACGTCATCACATTAAATGTTCTCTTTAAATTTACCACATTGTTCATTACATCAATGTAATGTAGAAATGAAAATATTACAGCAAATGTTTCTTTAAATATAATAAAATGACGTCTTGTTGAAGTGTTGAAAGTCAAGAGTCATAATATATGGCATAAATATAATTCATCCACCAAATACAAGTCAAGTCCTCTTCGCGTCAGTGTCCGCCTAAATCGTCAGTCATAAATGGTTTTTTTTGTTTTTAGGTTATTTGACCACCTCGAGAGCTTTGGTAATTCTTTCCATTGGCTGGACGTCGTCAGCAACGGTAAGTGACTGATACTTTCCAGATTCTCCAGATGCTATACTTCTAACTGCCTTCACTTGACTTTCAGCTCCTTGCAACATGTCCTCGTATACCTATTGTATCATAATGTTTCCAGTAAATTATGTCATCAAGTTCACTAATTTTTGTGTCAGAAGTAAAGTTTCGTTTTGTTAGCTTAGTTCTTGTAATTGTAAATCATTTAAGTCTGAGTATTTAATTATTTCTTGCTGTTGGAAATATAATTCCTTTTAAGTAAATGTCAATTAAAGTCCCAAACTGCTGGTTGGTTGCCTTTAAGTTGCGCATGCATTTTTATGATTATATATATTTATAGTGCATTCTTACTTTATTCCCTCCAACATATAATTCTGCATATTATCCACTCATTTAAAATGAAAACGTTTCTTTAAATAAATAATGAAAACTCAGAAACTGCATATACTATAGCGTTATGATTTTCTCATGACGGAGTCAATATGCCAAGAATGTTAAACTTCTAAAATGCCCCTTTCGTGATGCTGTTGTCATAATAGCTGTATTTTCATGTAAGTGTCAAAACTAATTCACATAATCTAGTTTAAATTTAAAGTCCGTCTGAATGAGCCAAGGCAAAATACAGAAATAATAAGGAATTCGTCGTTTTATGTCTATGAAAGTTAACTTGACTTGATTTGAGAGTTCAAGAACTTTCTCATACTTAAACGAAACAATTGTATTTTATTTTTTTATTAGCTGCCCGATTTCTTGCTGACTGTTGCCTGCAATTTCTTTTCATTAATACATATACTTAATGGTTATATTTTTACAGAATTTTAATATTTCGTTGTCGGTATTTTTAGTTTTTTAATTAAAGTAACCAGCCCTCAATACTTTAGTACTTTAATAAACATATTTCAAAAATTCCAAAATAATATTAAGATTTATCAAAATTGCATCAATATCCTTTAAAATTGGGTAATACTACATAAAACTGAGTTTTAAGAATTGATTGTAACAGCATCAATTCTTGAAAAGTTATTTTTGAGATAAGATGCATAGAATATTATGCATATCTACAATACAATATGAATTGTTGAATACAATAATTATTGTCAGGGATAGTGAGCTTATTGAAAATGCAAAATTGTGGGAATACTTCTCTTCAATGCTTCTTAATTATGTGAACACATCTGACCTATTAAGTAATAGAATAACGCTGATGATGTTTCTCTTATAAGCTTTCAAAACAACATCATTTACAATTTTCTACAAATTCAATGAGTAAAAAATGTATAAAGATGTTATACAATCTTATGCTACCATGTAAAATTTAGAAGTTGCCATCAATAAAATTCTATATTGTAAAATTATTGTAAATATTATTTTCAAATTTTTGGATATTTTTACGGTTTCTGTTTAAGCATACAAATTGTTGAGATAGTTTTATTGTAATGACTTTTGGGATGGACAACACATGACCAAAGTATATGGCATTGCACAACCGTCGTGAGATTCTCTGTAATTTTCTTACGCAAATAATTATTGGCTCATCAAATTTGTATGCTGAACATATAAAGATATATATTGCAATATACTTATATTCCCATAGAAGGTAAAGTTGATTTTCTGACAGATGAAAAATAACAGTATCAGTAAAAACTTGACCTTGCTTTCCGTTAGATTCACTTTCTAATATGACCGATAACTTTTTTAATTAAACATTAAAAAACAAATGGGATTAAGTAATTGGTTCAAATACTAAAAGCATCAATCGTGAGGAATTAATTACTAAAATGCTAAAATGTCCAATTTTAATATGATCAACTGATTGTCCCATTAATTAGATGCAGGGATCAAATTCAGCAACCGTGTTAAATCCAATTGATTGAAAAAGAAACTCATGGATGGAACAAGACGAAAAATATTAATCTTTCAATAATTCTTTCAAAATTCTTCATAAGAATAATATTAAAATATAAGGCACAGATAAATGCGAATAAATTGAAACTGATGAACAAGCTGATCATAAAAGTCTTCAGTAATTGACGTGACATAACACTCGACAATAATTAGCTGTTGATGCAATGCGACGCAAGTCGTCATTGCAACTTTTTTTTCAAGTGTCTCCCCCATAACTGCGGTCAATAAGACATTCTCTAGAAATGCATGTGTGATTTTATAATCCAAGGCGTGGTCGTTTAAATATCTCTGAGATCTACTAAATTCATCCATTGATCGTATAAAACAAACTGTTTGCGAGCTCAGCAAAAACGATACTACAAAAAATATTCATTTTGATCCATTGATTTAAAAAATAATGTTTGAAACATTCGTTGACTTAATTCTTTGATAATGCTTATTGCTATTTTCTTTACTGAAGAATAGAGTTGAATGTAGATAATATATACTAATGTTGTAAACAATTTAAGAATGAAGCTTTCCATTATTAAAGTTAGTGACTATATAATCTTGAAAAAATAACATTATATCAATATCCATTCACAAATTGTACAATTAAAAAAACATAAGTGTGAGATACTGAATAGTTGCCATTGAATGCACGAAACGTGTCCCGGAAGACTTGCAAGTTTCATTAAGGCTTGAAGGTTACAGTTTTAGAAATCTTTCCAGTGGTTCAAATTTGCTGTATCATGTAATAAGAAAAATTTAATAAAGAGACACTTTTTCCTAAACCAGAACTATTCCAAACTGAAAGAATTCAAAGAATTTAGGGATCCAATTCTCAATAAGTTCATTTCCTAGTCAGAACTTCCAATTATAATAATAAACGATATTGATAAAAAGTCAAATCTCCCATTCGTGTATTTTATGAAGTTTTATGTATGAAAAAATAAATTGTGGTTATTACGTTTACGTGAGATTTAATAAAAATGAATAAAAGTTTAAATAACAAACTATGCACAATATAATCCTGTGGTCCTTTAAATTAATGAAAAATGTGTCATGTCCCACTCTTTTAGACTACAATAATACATAGATATTGAAATTGAGTTGGATATTGAATATATATATAGAGGTATTATATATAAGTAGTATAGTGTACAGAAGTAAATTAAATTCAACACTTAAATAATCATAAACTTGGCCCAGTCGCATTTATTTCTCATTGAAGATTAATCAACTGTGTATAGTTGTGGTTTGTGTTATCTTCTTTTGGTGTTGCCGTCTGAAGAATGGCAATTAGGAGGTAACACTAACAAACATAAAAAGGATTCATCTTCTGAGAAGAGTACAAATGAAGATGCTTATATCATTATGATGAGCATTATTATGCAATAGTCAACATAGCACATATATATAATTACCTAATCACTGCCCTTTCCTTTGCATGCCATTTCATTTCGTATATAATGTACTCAGTTCACCGTATATTCACAAGAAAGTAGCCAGATAGTGGGTGATAATAATATTAATGCCATTCAATTATATTCAGCACACAAACTTCATCTTTAAACGTTATCAGTTCTAATCGTCACTAATGTAGTAGCTTTTTTGCACTACTCATCTTTATAATGATATGTATCCTCAAGTTATATTTCAGCTCATTCATGGAAATGTCACATCTTATTTTCATCTTATTTGGAATCAGCTTATTTTAAGGATTCCATATTATACTACACACAAATATCATAATAAATTTGAAAGTCGCCTTCATAGCCTTCAAAAATACCACTACATTGCAATATCATTATTTTTTTCATAACATGCTTTTCTAACTGACCGATTGAAAAGGTAAATAGTTTAAGATGACTTTTTCTATATTTTTTATCAATCTACATATAAAAAGGGCCAAATTACAGCTATGAATTTTAAGGCACTTGAAAGTATTATGCGAACATTTTAAATTCGCCGTGAGAAATAGTTAATGAGAATAAAATTCACTTTTCTTTATAAAATACTACAACAATGATTAAAGTTTAAATGCACGATACAAGTTTACACACAGTTTGTCCCACATGACACACTGTTAATAAGTTAATAGGCAAAATTATGATGCAAGACTTTGTTTTAATTAATAGTGTGGGATAAACGGACATCCCGGCATGAAAATCAGATTCGTTTTACTATTTATTACACAACAAGAGCGGAAAGTCTTCCCTTTTATCCTGACTCATCTCACTTTTATTACAATTAAGAAAATTAAATGTCCCAGTGATTTCATTCTCATATAACATCCGTATCCCTTATTGTCGACGCAGTTTTAAAGACATTATAATTATTCTATATCCTGACTATCTTAGCTAGGGCAATGGTTTTTTATTATTGTGCATGCAGGAACTATATCTCAATAATTTAATATTAAGCCTATTCCTTAAGTAAACTAATGTTATGATTTTTATTTTTTTACCTGTCTAGCAATTTAAAAAAATAGCAATCAATAAAACACCTATTATTATCAATAATTCATGAAGTTGAGTAATTACTGTAATTGATTGGAAATTTATAGAATTATTAATTTCTTGTCTTTTGGGAATATATTAATTTTAAACTTGTGCAAATGAATCAGTTTCAATTTTGATACTTAAAAAGTTCAACTAGAAAAGAATGTGTTTTGTTTTTGCATGAAAATGATTTGGAGGTTTTAAGTTTTCCATTTTTCCATCCGCTTGCCCATACTAAACGGTCAAAATGAATTTTATGGTGTAGCTTGTGCAGGCATATGAATGACAGACAAGTAGCGAAAGTGATAATCAACTTCATTTTTGGAACAAATGCTACTTGTAATGTGAACTGAGCCATGAAGAGCAACCATAAAAAACTTACAACGTACATATTATATCCTACGCACAGTTGACGTTGCCAAGAAGTTGTGTATTATTAATAATTATTAGTATAAAAACAATAATAATCACTTTGATAATGCGCTCAACATAATATTAGCTAAGCTTGGCTAAACTGGGGCTCAGGAAGAAGGAAGTTTAATCAACAAAATAATGAATGGACATGATGCCGCTCTCATATTCTAGTACATGCTACTCATTACAGCGGAATAGATCCAAACACAATTCCTAAAAAATGTTTCATAATTCTTTAATCTTTATTAGTCATCCGTTTAAATGCATCTATTATACTTATGTTTAAATTAGTGAGACATGGACTGGATTTTTAAACTTAAAAATGATATTATTTGCACGCAATAAACTAATCCACTTGGATATGTCGATAGCACACCATAAATCACCCCCAGTATACACTACAGACATTAATCTCACAACCGTGTAACTCTCGCAATTCAATTCTACGATATACAATTGTATAGAAGATGTAGTATTTAAGGAAGATTTCGTTTTCTTGCTTGTGTGGGGCTAAAAACTACTTTTAATACTTGTAGACCGTAACCGTTTGAAAAATTTGGTTAATTGGGCTTATTTCGTCACTTTTACAGAAAAACAAATGATCGTCGCCCTAATTCGCTAATTTTACTTCCATTTGAAGGTATTTTGTATTAAAATCAACGCTCGCTCATTTTTCAAAGGATTAATTTAATTCAATTTTTTAAATTATGAATCTGCAGCTTAATAAAGCACTCATAAAGGAGTAAATAAATAAAACTAAACTACTTCCAAACAAAAAGAGGATTTTAAATGAGAGTTGTTTATTTGCTTACGGAAGGAGCCTTAGAATCCTCGGAAGAAGATGATTTATCTTTAGCCGCTGTGGAAGATGTATCTTCTGGGACTGGAAGGGCATTGCCACAAGCAATGACGAGGGCAAGTGCCACGGATAATGTCCAGTACTTCATTCTGAGGTTGGAAATCAACAAATCAAAAATAGTTTAAGATTTTTTAAA
Source organism: Desoria trispinata (assembly GCA_034695165.1). Lineage (NCBI taxonomy): Eukaryota > Metazoa > Arthropoda > Collembola > Entomobryomorpha > Isotomidae > Desoria > Desoria trispinata. The sequence goes on along the minus strand of JAQFZB010000335.1, from coordinate 853 downwards.
AGTAATTATTTATAAACAATCAATTGACAATGCATGTATGAAAAACCAAGTTGGGATTAAGTGAGATATTCTGTTTGGTTTTATTGCAAACGTTAACTTTCAACAGAATAGTTTAATTTAATTGAATATTTCTGAAAGAAAAAGTGCGTTACTTTGAATCAACAATTAAACAACTTGTTCCTCCAAAACGTTAATCTTTTTTGGGGTCAAATGATGAAATTGAAACGGATCTTAGTGCGTTTTATTATATCGCTTTCCGCATTCATTTTTGGTTAACTTACTAGAAACTTTCCTCAAAACTTGTAAAATGCTTAATCAAGATATTAATTGAAGTAATTTGACGTCAGACGTATTGCATTGCGATTGTTAAAGTTAAGGTTTCAATTTTTCCGCTAATTACCTTGAATAATGTTACAGTTTAACGATATATAACCACTTGGTCAGTCAATCGAGAATTGTATAATGCAAATAAATTTTCAAAAACAAATATTAAAGATTGCATCATATATATGCAAGTGAATTTTCTCAGGACTTTTTGTCAACACAATTATTACAGTTCGGAATAAATTGCTTTTCAAAATGATCGTTTGAAAACTTTACTCCTTGTTTTTTTGGCAACTTTTTTAATATTAATAAAACATGAAATTATTATATTAAGAAGTTGAATTTGGTAATAATTCATTTATGGGCACTTATAGAAGTGAGTAGGTTACCAACCATAAATTTAATCACGAATCAAACGATTTCTTGGCTCATTTAAACCCACATTTACGATATAAATGTTTTAATAATGGCTTTAAAATTACACAATTATTAATTGGATACTCAATTTTATGTTTCAAATGTATATAAG
>JAQFZB010000334.1:0-16472 GCA_034695165.1 Desoria trispinata | reverse complement strand
TTTTACATACCTATGTTATATGTTACGCATTATTCTATATCAATATAGATTTTACATGAGCATAGTTTCTCATACACTATAAGAAAATTTGTTTTTGATAACCCTATGAAAATAATTTGATTTTATTTTCCTAGTATTGGGTGGGAACGTGCAATATTAGCTGCTGTAAGGTGATTGAACGACCTTCCAAAAAAGACGGATTCTGTTTCAAAGTTTTTCATCCCCTTGATCAGTCGATTTGGTCGACAAAAGGTCCAGATGGCGAAGCAATTGGTGCAGTAGTTCAACCTCTTCCCACAACGTACTTGATATGTCGAGCCCCCACAGAAACAGAAGGGAGATGTTGGATGGGTAATATATCATTAATATAACTTTCATATTATGTCTAATCGATGAAAAATTTAACTAAACGGTTCTTTTTTTATAAAGATGGACTCGAACTTGCCTTAACGTAAGTGCTTACATTTAATGATTTAATTTAATTACAAATGTATCGTTATTTCAATCTATTGTTGAATTAACTAAAATCGATAGAGAACTGTAGTATGAAGACAAAAAGTGAGAAAAGTAATTTGTCTTATTGAGACGAATGTATCTTGTTGGAAAATCGACTGATAGCATAAGAATTAGAATAGGCGACGTGGACTTTTTCTTTTACTTTCTCTCAAAACTCGAAAGCATTTATTTTCACGCGCACACTTAAGAATTTTTGATGATGGGATGGTACTTCTCTAACAGTTTTTTTCTCAAATCGATATTTATTTCTTATCACTCATTTGTGAGTGGATATAACGAGTGAAAAGAGAACACAGCACTTGTCAGAACTGTCGCTGTCGTGAAAGTGGTAGAAGGTGTCTTGTTATTAACTATACTTTTTGCCTAAGTTAAACTTTCTGAAGATTTTTGTTGTTGTTACACGTCACGTAGCTTATCTTTAGTATTACATAAAGGTGGTCTTAAATATGAATTTATAAACAGGAAAAAATTGGCGTTGTAAATTGTGCTTTAAAACGTATAGAAAAATCTTGTAAGATTTAAATTTTGTTTGTGTAGGTGCTCCTCTTTATTAGTACGGTCTCCTCGTTCAGGCGAAGCCATGGACGATCGAACACCTCATGAAACTGGTAATGAATAAGCATTTTCGGATGTAATTAAGTATAAAAGATTGGACCTTTTTAATTGATTCTCAAATTTTAAATGCAGAATGGTGTCCGTCCGATGCTGAAGAAAACAATAGAACAAGAAGCAACTCTGAAAAATCAGATAGTGATACTTCACATATAGAGGAGACCATTGATCACGACTCAGACGACGATGAATTGTATGACGAACATGATATTAAGCTATCGGAAACCACCGGTTACCAAGATGGTACATCTACACAAGGTTTGCGAAGGCGAAGAAAAAATTACAGTGTTTTAGATTCAAATGATGAGGAATCAACACCAGCAGAAACATGTTATGCGCTCAGAGTTGAAGAAGAATTTGCTCATGTAAATTAATTAACCCCAAATTGAAATAAAAATTACAAAGTTCTAACTACCACATTTTTGTATGCTAGACAAAGGGAGAACATTCAGAAGTTCTTGGGGACGAAAATAAATCGTTATTGTGGTTTCTGGTAAAGCAAGTACGACCAGGGATGGATTTGTCCAGGGTAGTGTTACCCACGTTTATTTTGGAACCTAGATCATTTTTGGACAAGCTAACTGATTATTACTACCACGCTGATATTCTGTCACAGTAAGCTATATCAATACAGGAAATGTAAGCTTTGAACAAGTTTATACTTCATTATAGATCTGTTTTGGAGGACGATGCCTACACTAGAATGAAATCAATTCTTCGTTGGTACTTATCAGGGTTTTATAAAAAGCCCAAAGGACTTAAAAAACCTTACAATCCTATACTTGGAGAGACGTTCAGATGCTATTGGGTATGATACCTTGAAACTCAGTTGTAAAGTGGAAGGAATATTTATTAACTTTGATAAAATGATGTAATTTTTTTTACAGGAGCATCCGAATGGTTCCAGAACATTTTACATTGCGGAACAAGTTTCTCATCACCCTCCTATCTCGGCCTTCTATGTCAGCAATAAAAAAGATGGTTTTGTAATTTCTTCAGCAATCCTAGCAAAATCTAAATTTTACGGTAACTTTTTAGCATAACTTAAATTGATATTTATATTTTATATTAATAATCTCCCAATTTATTATCAATAATTAGGTAACTCTACATCCGCTATTCTTGAAGGGCAAGCATCATTGATGTTGCTACCGCGGGGGGAAACGTACGTCATGACAATGCCTTATGCACATTGCAAGGGGATTTTAGTTGGAACACTATCTATGGAACTTGGTGGTACAGTTTCAATTGTCTGTGAGAAAACTGGATATTTCTGTGAATTGGAATTCAAACTAAAGGTATCAAATATTGAAATACAATGGAATAACAAATTTTGCAGAGCTGAATGAACATTCTTTGTAGGGGTTTTTGGGTCGTTCGGATACAACTAATGCAATTGTCGGTAAAGTTAAGCTTGGCAGGGATACGGTTGCCACTATTGAAGGTCACTGGGACAACAAAATCGTTTTAAAGGAGCGACAATTGGGGGTAATTTAAAGACTTTATTGGTTTCTTAAATTCCTTTGCAGAATTCATATTAGTTAATTTATGTTGTACGTATGCAGAATGAAGAAACGCTTTGGGAAGTCAACGATAGAGTTCGGGCGCGACGATTAAAACGGTATACCGTTCCGATAGATAAGCAAGAAGCAAATGAATCTGAAAAGAAGTGGATTCATGTCACTGAAGCCATTTCGGAGGACAACCAAGAAGCTGCTACTGCTGCAAAAACAAAACTAGAAGAAGAACAACGCAAAGCTGTAGCATCCAGACTTGCTGCAGATGCACCATGGATTCCAAAATATTTTCATTGCGTAATTAATTTTTACTAATACAATAAGGGCCGTCCAAATGAAATCTTTTGACTGACAAAATAATTTTATGTAACAGGATGGAAACGCATGGCGTTACAAATACGAAGATCTGCGTCCATGGGATTCAGGCAACGATTTAATTGAATTTGAACGAGAATATATGATTCAAGTTCATCAGCGCCACAAAACTCCAATTATGAGAGCGTCGTCACTCGTGTCGGTTGAAAGCAAAGTAAACAGCTTATTTAAAAACTTAACCATGTCACAATGCCCTGATATAGGCGATACAGAGTCTTTGTTAGGACAAACACAGAGTTCCTCATCTCCAGACTCTGATGCTATTGGTGTATGTTTTGTTTTTTTTTGTTTTTTTTTATTTATTTATTATCCCTAAATCTATAATTGTTGTTCCTTATTCTTCTTCTTTCTTGTACCAACTCTTTAGCAATGCAAGACAATTAATTTAAAATATTTTGATTTATCTAAGTCGCCAATAACAGTGAGTTTTTATGCTTATTTTCAGTGTGATATCCGAAGAGACATCATTCCCCCGGACCAAGTCGTTCCTGCTTTTCATCAACGGTGAGTTTAAATTGCATATCACGAAATCACGATTTACTTATAAATGCATAAATAACTAACTACTCATGATTACTTCAGGTAACGTTAGTTATGTTAATTAATTTTTTTTAAATTTTTTTGTGTTGTAGGGAAAGTAACCGTCAATTAATAGATCTGCTTCGTCAACTCCTGGCTCGACAAATTCAACAGTCCGAACAGATTGAAGAATTGAAAACTACCGTTGCAAGTATACAAGCCCGACTTGCAAAACCAAAACCTCCAAAGGATCCATTCCCTGTCACAAACACCGTTTTGGCTGTTGTATTTGCGGTTGCCATGCAAATCCTAATGATCATTTACTGGTTTGGAGATGGAAAACTCATGCCTGACATTAGTAGGAAAAAGCTGTAATTTGCTTTAGAATAATTCGTAACAATTACTATTAATACAATTACACTATGAACATAAAATCCCAATGTTGAATTTTTCGGGACAGAATTTCAACATGTTGGTATTTAAATTTTAAATGCGCATAATATGCACAAACCAACAAAAATGTGCACAAAAATTAATGGATAAAATTTCATTGGATAAAATAACTGCTTATTTAACAGATTCTGAATTAACGGAGCATTAATTGATCCATCCATAGCTGAGGACGTCGAATACTTTAACTTGATCTTTCTGCAATGCCATTGAAAATTTTGAAAAAAGTACCTCAAATTAATTGACAAAAACATAACTCTAGACTAAGGCACGAAATATTGAATCAAATTTTTACAAATTACAATATATTTATTTTAAGTTAACTTTATCTATACACGCAAAGAAAAGAAATAAGTTACAAGCTTCTCGTGTTCCAACTACTTTAAATGCAATTATTGCAATTGCATTATACTGGAAAAATGATACTGACTTTTTGTGCAAAACATTGCATTCCTATTCTAAAGCTTATAGCCTTTAACCAAAGTATGGTCTTTGCGAGTGTGTAAAATCCCGAGATTGTATCTGTTATCTTATCTCTCAATAAGGAAAAGTGATACGCAAAGATAATAATTTTGAATTATATTACGCACAATATGTATAACATTGTTAACCATTCTCAATTTTAGTACATGACTTGTAGAATCAATGCTTTATGCTGCTACAAATTTGCAAAGTGATTTAAATGCCAGAACTGCTTGAGTTTCAAAATTTGATTCATTGGTATATGGGAAATATATTTCCAATGCAATTATGAATATTACCTAAACTGATTTTATTTTATTTTAATAAGGGATATACGAGTTGTATAATATTGTTACTATGTGATCTTAGATAATTTCTATTAATTTTAATTCACGTTATGTAAAAATCACTTTAGTAGGATTTTTCTGTAATGGACTTCAAGTAGAACCAAAAAAAGGTTAAACGATTTACTCTGAGGAACTTGGAAAGTTCAATCGATTTGGTGCAACAAAGGGAGGTGACACTAAACCAATATTATTTATTTGTTAGATTGTCTGACCATTTTAATGCCAAATACAAACGAAGTGGTGGATCACAACCAAAGAAATAATAGCAATTGATAAAATTATGGTTTTGAAAAATTCCAAAGGCCAATTTGAGTTCATTATATGGTAATATTAAGGAAACAAAGGTTAAAATATGTTAACAACACGTGAATGCACGTGCATATTTAAGAATACACTCCACAATTTAATCGCTTCACTAAACTATGGTATCGTTTTTAACTCTTGATTGTCATTGTTTTTTTGGTTCATTAGTGCTGTCTGTTTTAATTTAACTTTTAACATTTTCTATCGAATTAGGAATTTATGTTATTATTCCGACCTCAGGGACAATTTTGTAGGGATACGCATTGTAATGATAATGAACTTGAAGAATTTTATAAAGCAGGCAACGTGATGAAAATATAACAAAAACAGATAGATTGAAATTTTGAAATTGAAGAAAAACGAAAAAACTTGTGCTATGACTGAACATTTCTGGAAATTAAAAATGGTTTAAAAATGCATACAGAAACATATAGAGCATCTTCCTATTTAGGGGACAGAGCTCTCTAGTCATTTCTCAATAATATTTATCATAGTTCCTGACATGCAATGCATATTTTATTATTTACGTGTTATTACCAACTTTAATTTCAGAAACTCTTTTGGAGACTCAAAACTTTGCCCATGTTCATTTGTTCATGCCCCAGCACGAACAAATTATTTAAAAATCAAAGCTTAATAGTTTTTAAAACTCAACTGTGCTATATAATTAATTTATAAGACAAACATTTTACCTATTATAATATAATCATGGATCTGAAAGCGTAATTTAACTTTGCTGCAACATATTTCTGCTTGAATTGAGTACTGATGTTTATTATTTGCTATTGTTACGTTATTATTATACTTTTTGATTTCGACAACTTTTGTTTTGATTTGCCTTGCGAAAATACATAGCAATATTTTGACAAGAACAAATTACAAATAAAAAAGCAATTAATAAAAACTGTAATTGAATTTATTCATTGTATTTTTAATGTATTTATTTCCAATACATTACACATAAATATAAAATAATTATCTTTTAACGCATAATATACATGATTTTGATTTAGTAACAACTATTATATACCCTTTTGAGTGAATGATTGCAAATGACATAAGTTTAAATGAAAGATACGGATCATTGAATTTGCAGAGCAAACAAAACAAAATCAAATAGATGCAGGAAGTAATGGCATGCACATGTTATAGAAATCTTTTTTACTCCAAAAGCTATTATCTTTCCACCCTACCCAACCTTTACTTAATATAGTTTTTAAATCATCTTTTCCCGTGTAATGAGGATCCAGAACTAAATAGTTTACATCAGTATCGGAGTCAGGGTCAGAGCTCGCACCAATTAGGGTGTGAGCCAGAACACCACCTCCTATCATTACAGGAGTCCCATGAATTTTGAAATGAGACTGGAGTTCAGAAATTCTGTACAACAATATTAAAATATGAATATTTAACTATTTGTATTCCAATAATTCAGTACCGAGAAGCCATTTCAGCACCACTTGAGAGAGACAAAATCCTACAACTTATTCCCAAAAGAGTTTCCAGGACAAAGGACACTTCAGTAGAACCAATCCATTGCTTTGAGCCTACGAAGGAGGCTGGTTTATCACCTATGCTAACCTGTTAAATTAAGTCGTCAATTAAATACAATAATTTACGTTTAAAATACCAATATTCAGTAAGAAATGTAAAAGTGTAGTTTAACTCACAAGGCACTCTTGTATTTCCCTATGAGTTGGCACTTTCACTGATGAAAATCCTTGTAATCGAAACCAACTAATTATTGTTTGCAATGATCTATATGCACACCTATTTAATTAACAAAAGGTTGTAGAATACAATTAAAACGCCATAAAACTTTTATGATGAATAATTATGATATAACTAACCCCCAACCATCATCATTAAACCCCTCTTGCATATAATGCCGATACTCATACTGTCCTTTGATGTATTCAGTGTCAGCAAATTTTCCTTTCAAAGAAATATGAGGAGAAACTAATCCTACAACCGGTTGAAATAATTTAGCTGATTGTCGAAAATATGGACGCATCTCGCGAATAAAAAATGATTTGTGAAGGTCCAAACGAAGATCCTCTGCAATAACAATGTCACGGATCAGTTTTCAAAAATACTACAAAACAAAACTCTTTTTTGCATTTCTAAATTACTCAATTTTTCTTCGGGAGTGTGTTCTGGATATGAAACAGAGACAAAATGATCCCCAAAGGTAGGCCAAAAATGATAAACATCCGGTTTTTCAGCAGATATTGAATTTTCCAACTGTTTGATGATGTTGGCGTGAAAAGCAGTCTCCAATTGATAACAAATGGCTCCATTGAAACGATCATACAACTCCGAAATAGGCATTGTAGGGGGTGCCACGACCAGAACATCAATGTTTAAATAGTGTTCAAAATATTTGCAACTGGCAGCTACAAACATACATACGGATTCAATTTATATGCTTACGTAGTTTATTTGAGATAACAAACTGTTTACTTTTATCTGCAACAACTACAACAGCACTGTTCATTGACGATTTTCTTGTTTTATCAAAGACAATCTTTGCATTTACAATCGGCACTGATGGGGTAAACATAATAATAGATTTACTATCGATCTCATCAGATTTTACAAGTTTAGCCAATTCGGTAGCATTTCCAGCTTTTCCACTAATTACGCGTCCAATAGGTGGAAGAAGTGTAACAGAAGACCGATCGCCCAAAACATAAGCTGCCTGAGTTAAAACGCTATGCTGCATAGGTGAGAAAAAGTACAAAATAAGCTTGAAATTAATTTTTAAAGGATAATTAAATTACACTAGCTCTCAAAAACTTGTCCTTCAACTCGGGAAGTTCCAATTCACTTTGGAAAAGTAATTCTCCTTGGAGTCGGAATGTAATAATGCGTTTGTTCCATAATTCATCCGCAGTTATAACATTTAATTGTACTGGTGTTAAAAAGTCTAGCCCCGTTGAGCAGACAATTCTTTCATCCGTCACTTTAAGAAGAATGGGGTTATCGATGTGATCCAGTGCCTGTTAAATAGTAACAAATTTGTGCTTGAACATTTTCCTAAAATGACTTTTATAGAAAAAAAGAGCAATTTACAGCATAAACCTCTTGTGCCTCATCCTCTTCAAATTCCACAACTCCAATTAGTTTTACTCCATGCGGCAATGTGTTGCACATTAATTGCAGTGACTCTTCATTATAATAATTAATGATTGTCATCGCAATTGGTGTTTCTAAATCCCCACATCCTATCCCGTAAATTAATGCCCGTGATAACCCCGAACCCGAAGATTGTTGTAATCGCTGGAAAATATATAACTCAATCATTTAATTGCTTCTAACATATGTTATAGATAAACATCAAATTATTTACACACCATATTGTTTTAAATTCTTTTTAAATGGTAGTCGAATAAATTATTTTTGATTGGTACCTCGTACAGACGTTGTAGAATTTCTACTTTCTTCATGATGGTATATATTTTTACTGCGATCTGCGATAGTGTTCCCGATAACTGTATTTGAAAGTTATTTCTTCCTAAATGATGTGCTTTGCAGAAAGGCAAAATTATTGGCACCTAATTATTTCAAGTATTTCCATCAAATTAGGATATAATACAAGCAGAAATAATCAATAACTAGTTTTTCATTTTAAACATGTAAATGTTTCAAAGTAACTGTCAAATGTAAAATCTGTGAAAAAATAATGACAAAGATTTCGACTTTCTTTTGAGTGGAAGTGGTTTGATGTGAAAAGTGGTACGGGATTCGAATCGTCTCTATCTCATCTCTATGTCTCAACAACTTCTCATTTTATTACCATGATACTAATTCTAATTACTGCTAAATTAATGAAACATTTAATACAAAACAGAATTCATACCTACTACCCCTCTCCAAATTTCCAGACACATCTTCTTCTATAGATAATACTAGAAATATGAATTCTAAAAGGTTTTTGCTTAGTTGAGGCCTATTTAGTCTTTAGTCTATGCCTATTTAGTAATACATAGTGAGGCCTACAACAAATTTCTTTGTCAAAACGACAAGTAAAACTTAAAAATATATGATATATGGAACCCGAGACTAATAATTCTTTCTAGGGAAAAAGAAGTATAATGACAATGAATGACAATAAAATAAAACATCACACTTGCAATGCTGCGTTGAGTTGTTTTAATTTATTTTTGTTTACTTTTACTTAAGTATTAATATTACATTTTATTCAGTGTATTCCTCTTTGTACTTTTAAATTTACAAACAATATGATGACAGATGACGACTAGCAATTCGAGGAAAAAATTTGGTTGATGTAAGATTTTACACAATGATAGTTTGATAATTAATGGTAGATTAATACGTTCAGGATATCTCCATTTTCCGCATTCAGAAATTCCACAACTCTTCAATGACAATGCGACCGGCGTAATCTCTAGAAATTCGAATTCTGTTCAGGTTCAAATCCGTTGGCAGGACGATTGATTGGGTGATCTTGTATTTCGATCCATTTCTTTGTTTTGAGACAGTGACCTGTAATTGATAAGAGAGATATTTGTAAGAAATTATAAGTAATATAATAAAATATTTGTAACAGAATCAACTGACCGTGATATCAGTACCATCGATGACAAAAGTCATGTCATTATCCTTACAACCAGCAGCCTTCTCAAGAACATATCGTCTAGCTCGTCGGGATTCACTGAAGCCATTCATCCGAAATGGAATTCTGTACTCAAAAGCAGAACCCAATAAATAATTATGCAAAGGTTAAAAAGTGACTTAATAACAATTAATTAACTATCTGGATGGAATAGGAAGAAATATAAATAACAAACCTTGACATCTCCGAGGTTCCAAAAGTATTTCCGTCTTTAGGCTCCTCTTTAACTGGCAAACCATCTTTGACAAAAAATTTCAAACGTGTTGGATTAATAGGAAATTTTACTCTGGGTGTCATTTTCAAATTAATCTTTTTGTCTTCCAATTTCTTAATTTCATTCTCGACCGCATTGATGGTACGATTTGGGATTTTGATAGCTTCATTCAGAGTTCCTTTCTTCTTGGCCGCTTCAATCTGTGCATTCATGTGTTTCCGTCTGTTTTGTTGTGCCAATCGAAAGAGCAGCTCTTCAGTGTCCATGAAATCATTGTTGAGGAGTTTCAAAGTTTCATCGATTGGTTTCAATGCATTTTTCAGATCAGTCATCTTCTCTTTTTGAGTTTTCTCAATCAGAAACGATGGTCTTGACGCTTTCGATCGGGAGGACTCTGGTTGCGTTGTTCTTATTGGGTTATCCTCAAGTCCAATTCGTAATCTTGCGAGTCGTAGTGAAAGATGCTCGCGATATTCCGATGGAAACTCCGTTTGAGCGCTCGATGAAGTTGGAAGATTTAAGAAATTGGTTGCAGTGTATTTTCGCATCATTTTGGTAGCAGGTACAGCGACAGAAGTTTCAAATACAGAAATTGATAATAGTGTTGTGAGTGTTTTGATGTGAAATTAATGCTGAAATATAATTGTTAATTAAAAATTAAAGTGAAAATGACAACCACAAGGGACCAACGCAATGAGACAAGGAGAGTGAACTGAGAGAAGCTCAGAACACAACTGACTTCAATCACATTGACTTTTCTCATTCTCACATTCGTCACAGTCAACGTCCTCTTCGTTTCTTCGAACTTTTAATTGAACTTTACGCAGTTAGTACATGAACAATTCATTCATTCACCTTCAGCACAACACTCCTATTCCTTAGTCACAAAACTCACTTTTTAGTAAATATGCTAATAATTAAAGATTGCTTTGTTAATTAATTGGACTTTTATTTATTTTATTTTTATTAGATATATAATAAGGTATAATATATATTAATATATTATTTATTAATATGAAATATTTAATTTAGTAACAGTTAATGCGCAAAGAAATCAAGCTTCTTTTTCTTTTTGGAAATATTAATACCGATGTTGGAATTCATGATGCCAGCGATTAAAATCAATATGAAATACGACTATTGAACCAGTTGCCAAACCAGCTAATAAATTTCTGTGAAATCAAAAAGAAAATTTATATTAATACCAATAATAAATAATATGTATGATAAAGGATTGAATTAATACCTGTGATCATGAGACAGAGCAAGAGAACGGATAGCACTATCACAGGCAGGAAAAGCGTACAGCAAAGCTAAAGAAAATGTTCTCCAAACTTCGACAATTCCTTTGTCACCACCAGTTATCAGATACTCTCCATCTCGACTTAGAAGCATACACTGTAATTTATTTAAACAATCAAATGAAATACTTTCTTAACAATGAAATTGAGAAATATTTAATCCGTATAATATTAGTGCATACATTAATATTGTCATGATGGGTTTGATGCCTAAGTCGTCGGCCGTTCATTGTAAATGCCGAAATATTTCCCTTTTCATAACTAACGACAACAATTCCTTCTCTGGACATTGTAACGTTTTCAGGTCCACGGAAACTACTGGGTGCATCAAGTGTTCTTAGTAAGTCCCCAAATGTTGTGTGAACTAATACTGGTCCACCTGCAATACATAATAAAATATTATTAATTTTAATTTCCACCTTTGTTCTACGTGTTATTCAGAAAACATACATTCAGATGAACTGACGACAAGTCCAAGTTCTGCAGAAATGACTAGTGCTGTTACAGGTGTGTCGTGACCTGTCAAACTAGCCCGAGGTGTAGGATGTTCCCCATCACCAACAATGGCTTGACACCTTGCGTTCCAGTGCCATAATAATACAGTACAATCCGTTGAACCAGATGCAATATAACAGTCAGATGTAATATTACATTCGGATCTTCCAAGACATGTGACAACGCCATAATGACCGAATACAATTTGAACAATTTTTGCTGAAATACGAAATTATTTTAAAATGGATTCAAGACTTAAAAAATGATGCGTTATAAGGGTTGCTGATGAGCAATAAACAATGCACGTACCAGTTTCTGTAGAAAAGACACGAAAGCTGTGATCCCAAAATCCACAAGCAATTAAGAACTTTGAATCGACGGTTGTAACAAAACAGTTTGCCCTCATTTTAACTTTTTGGCTGAAATTATCTCCCAAATGTCTTTTAGGAAGATGATTATTAACTTGGGCCAAAATTGGATCCATTATTAAAGGTAAATTTGTATTTAAATTGTTTGAAGTTTCGGCAAAACTCGGTGAGTGCATAGATGCTGCAAATAAGAATTGTATATAATAATTAGCATGGAGATAATTAAATGATTGCTAGATTAATGGTAGTAATGTATACCAGAGTATGAAGTATTCCATCGATTGACAGCAAAATTTTGACTAGCGGTCACCGTTACTACCGATGGTTGTGGCAGTTGAGGGTAGGTATTTGCCGAAATATGACAGATCGGTGAATTGGACATGAACTTCATTACCATGCAGATGTCATCAGGCACAGTTGAAAACATCATTGGTGACTGAAACAAAAAGATTTAAAAGGGATTTAAAATCTTGCACTTTGTTCATCCAAGCCACAACGGTCGCATATACAAAACTCATAGTCAAGATAGTACTATTTCCAATTGTTAGGTGGAGACAACCACAGGAAAACCATCATGCGGATAGGAACTCTGTTCTCAGCAGATTCTTATTGAGTCAGTTAATAATAATATGCGACATTGTCTCATTCACAATTTCATTTCAGCAGTAAGTAATTAAAAAATAAATTGTAATAAGAATCCTTACTAAATGCATAGCAGAACTCCGTGGTGGATGTGGTTCCATAAGGAGCTGTGATGGCGTTTGACCAAAGCTTCGGATTTGATTTTCAATAGCCTTGTTTAGAAATTGAAATAATTTATATCAATTTTATTGTCATTATATTATTGAAATTGGAGAAAATTTCCATTTACTCATTATACAAAGAAATAACATAAAGTAGGATTGTATTTAAGCATACCTCCATCATAACCACATCGTGTATTGAATCCAAATCAACACTTCCTTCGTAAGTCAAGTAGTAAAAGACATTTGTAGCTCGGATTGCTTCCGGTCCTACAAAATCAAAAACAGATTCAAAGTTTACATTTTCATTCATTATATTATTGGTTTAAATGGCATGGCGTCAGCAATTGCATGTTGTACAAAAAAACAAATATCTGTAGAATTTAAATCCAAAAGAGCACGAGTATCCTCTTTAGCTCTAGTTTTATGTATTTGCTACAAAATAGCTATCCGTATACAATGTACATTTCCTCACTACTTTTGAAGTCATACAGTATCAATTAGCAGTTTTTGTTGTACCCTTGAGACTCTGCATGGCAGTAAAAGTATTAATTTTGAGATTTGGTTACGTTCATTCATTTCCTCACAAACGACTTAAAGGATCTTTCCTCTTATTCTAAAATACACACTGAAAAAGCTAAATAACTTAAACTAATTAGTACATGAGGAAAACTATATTGCTTGAGGACAGCACTCCAGTTCCAAGATTGCTTTCATGTGTGACACTTCATTTAAGACCAGTCATGTGTGGTCGCAATCGGAAGTCACTCCTTTATTTACTCAAAAAGACAGTCATTTAAACCAAATAATTTACACAAGATCTAACCAAACTGCTGAATTTAAATAGCTGCTATCAATGATTATGGCAATGATAATGATATAAAATATTAAATACAGTATTTTATGATTGCAAATTAAAATGCAAAGTTAAAAAAAATTGAAATCCACTTGAAAGTACTTTATTATTTAAATCATAACTTGTCTAATGTTTTGGAATTCTAATATCCTTATAAATTGGCTAAAATTAATAGTACGTGTATGATTTTAGAATTAACATACATAACTGTTTATAAGGATGAAAAGCCTCAAGGAACTAAAAGAGCATCAAGTCAAGAAATGAAATACTCATGAAATGAATCAATGAATTAAAAACTGTGAATCTTAGTAAAAATTTTATAGCTGAGTGAACATGTACATGTTTTATCAGATACACGTCTCACCATATATCAAGCAGGACAGAAACAATGGGAATCAGTGAGAGAGATTAGAAAATCATTCATTCTCTTGAAAGCTCATGTTTACGATAGCATTTAGAGTTGTCAATTAAAGCCGTAGGCAGACGTTCTACTCTTTCATATACTATGACTATCCAGAGCATAATAAAGACTCCCCATAGCTCATCAGAATATCCGACAGCTTTAAGAGCTTTAACGTGACTTATGTTTCAAGGGCCGATTTAATGTTGGGTGGTCAGAATCATCAATTCATATTCATTATGATTACGGGTATGTCTTCAACATGGGCTTTCCAATAGTATCTACCTGTCGTTGTCCTCTCTCTCAGCTTTTATCTTATTATTCACATCAAACGATACACTTTGAGTAATGACTGGATAGAACTTCTCTAAATTAATAATAAATACAAACAAAGTATACGCAAAAAAAACTAAGAAAATTGCCAAAATATTCACACAATATTAAAATATAAAATTTTATTACAATTCAAAATGCGAGATAAATTCTATTTTTTGTTGTTTTCCACAATAATTCAATAATCATTCTCCACAATTCTTTTCAAAGTGTACTACGTTACGAATTGTGAGACATTTGAAGATTTTTATTCTTTTGAAATAGTTCATTCGCTAATGCATTCTTATCGAGGAATTTAAAGCATTTTCTTTTCTCCGTAAAAACACTTCCTGACAAAACTCTTCTTCTTCTTGGCAGGGAGACAAAAAAGGTGGAAAGGATTCTTGAAAAAAAAGTTAAAACCAACCAAGACTTTGCATTAAATGAATTAGTAGGCGTAGCAACCCATTTGTTCTCAACAAGAAAAACATTCAACAGATTGGGAAAGGTGTCATGAACTCATCTCAAATTATATGTTGTAATTTTTTTAACTAATAAAATCTACTCAAACCCATCAAAATCATGTCACATAAAATCATTCATTTTAATTATTAATTGTACTCGTCATCAATCACACATCACCATTCATCAGCTACAAATATTTTACAAATATGTATAAATTATTCAGTCAAAATATGAAATGTATTTCTGTCTCTGTTTACCTACTTTGTTAGGCCTAATATGAAATTGCGTTTTTTCTTTCCTATCATATGAACTAACATATTTAAAATAAATCAACCCCTCTCCAGTATTTTGATCAGGAGAGAATGAATAGGAGAACTCCTTAATTCGCTGCCGTTGTTTCAAATAATTTAATACACATTGAGAAAATTCCATTAACTACTTGCATAAAACAAGAAAGCGAAAGTAGACGAGGAAGATTCATGTGATGCATTAAACTGATTTACAAATAGTGGAGAAGTGGTGAAGTTGAAATGAGAGTAGAAGAGGCTATATTTTCACTTCAGAGCCCATATATTCCCGTCATACAATATTTTCAGGAGGAAGAAAATGAAAACTCGGATTTTTTTTCTCAATGTATAGGGTTGTTGTAATAAAGTATACTTTGGCTGCAGAAATTCGGTTTTCTTCCATGAACGGAAACAAGCTGTCGTATTCGATTTACACTAATGCATCTATAGCATTGTCCCTTGAGATTAACTAATCCTCAGCCCTTGCAACCAGCAATATTCAGTCTAATTCCATATACTACCAACAAACAAGCACTGAATTCTAATAATAATGTTCACACACTCAACCAA
This sequence comes from Desoria trispinata, assembly GCA_034695165.1. Classification (NCBI taxonomy): domain Eukaryota; kingdom Metazoa; phylum Arthropoda; class Collembola; order Entomobryomorpha; family Isotomidae; genus Desoria; species Desoria trispinata. The sequence continues at coordinate 721 of JAQFZB010000334.1, read as the reverse complement.
TGCATTGGGGCTCTTTTTACTTGTCTTGTTTTACTTTACTTTAAACATCTACATCAGAGTCATTCAAACACGCTTAAAATGTAACCTCAATTAAGCTCTCTATATCGATATCCGCACTAGGAATAAGATGCTCAGTAGAAAATTAAGGATAAGCTTTTAATTTAAATTAACATAGCAATCACTTTCATCCTATACGTGAAAGCGGATCATTTCTCATGTCTTCTGTTCTCCGTTGTTTTATTTTTGTTGAAAAAACCAATATACTACTTAATACACATGGATAGACCACATTTAAGAATAAGATTTAAGAAGGAATATATGAGACAATTAGAAGCAGTAGTAATTGTATGAAAGTATCAGTTAAAATGCATTCATGTGTAGTTGAAATGGTATTTTAATAGATATTTCACAAACCTCTTTGTTTGTATCCAAAAATAAGATCAATCCACTGGTGTAACTGGCACGAGACAATCTCCGACTCCAAAGCCTGAAACATTAAATTCATCATTATTGTAGTTTACATAACAATGTCAGTTGCCACTCAGTCATTATACTATACTCAACATTAAGTGAGACTTGGAAAATTGCATCCATAAATAAACTTTCCCCGTTCTTCTTTTTCATTTTACATACACATTTGACTTGGACATAGAATAAGGTATTCTTGGGTGAATGTTTTTCTCATTGTCTTATTGTATGGTTTGCTCTGAAATTTATCTAT
>JAQFZB010000333.1:0-16483 GCA_034695165.1 Desoria trispinata | reverse complement strand
AGTACCTCCACCGTCAGCAGTTATAAGCAAAAATCCGACTACCACCACCACTGAAAAACCTAAAACAACGACAACGACCTGGAAGCCCCCTACGACTATTAAACCTACCACAACTACCACCAACAAGCCGCTCAGTAAGTTTAAAATGTTAAAAATTCAATCAAATCTATTTAAATAACACAACATTGTTGATTTATATTTTATTATACCTAAAGTACCTCCACCGTCAGCGGTTATCATAATTGACATATCAACAACGACTTCGGAGGCCCCAACCCCTTCTACGGAAAAAGTGAATGATTTTCAAGACATGGCTGGTACTGATGGCAAGTACTTTTCAAGTTCGCCGGTGGCATATGCAAAATATAATAGCAACGATGATGTTGCTTTAAAAATAATTTTTCTGTACCTTTTCTATTTACATGTTGTTCTTGTTTATATGTATCTTACTCCACGATAAATATTGAAATCCTGAAATTTTAACGGTGTATGTGAATAAAAAATATTGAACTGAAACGATGTTTTAACTAAATAAATTTATTAAATAAATGAATGATAATTAGTATTAGATACAGCTTCCATTACAAAATATTACAAAAGTTTTAAAATTAGGCTATCCAAGTTATTCTTGAATATCTGAGGCGGCACTCAAAACATCTGTATCTTGCATCTTGTCTGAGTCGGCGATTCCACCCAAAATCTCTGTATAAAAGTGCTCAATTTGTGCCAAAAATTTAATTGCAATTCCGAAGCTGAGGGACATGGATATACCTACCCACCGAGCATTTCGGATGCTTTGTTTCGGGTGCAGCATTTTGATGACATAACTCCCATCCTTTTCACGGTAGGATCGAACTTTTAATTGCCCACTTGAAATTTCATCTGTGAAGTCTTTTGACCAAAAATTAATGTCGTCTTTATCCATAATATTTGCATATGCAGAATTCTCCAACCGAGGCACGAGTTTTTCAAATGGAGTGGATTTAATCTCTTGAATTTGCTTTTGTAGGATGGCGATCAATTCCGGGAGTTCAAATTGGGATACACTCAAAAAACTGTCGTCAACTGACGACTCTTCGCTAAGAAAATTCTTTTTTACCCAATATATGTAATGCTGACCTTTTACTTCATTATAAAACTTCCTAACAAAGATGTTCGGTGAAAGTTTCTTCGTGTCCCAGGATAAGAAGAAATCTTCTGTCCTCTCAACTGGAAGAGACTCTTCGTCCAGTTCGAAAAGTCTTCTTTTCGCTGACAACTTTGACATTTTTGCTAGTTTTCTTTCAAGTACAATTGAAGGTAATGTTTCTTCCGGATACACTCTTTGCGGCATACTGTGATAGTAGACACTAAGACAGTCGTATTTATAGTGCAAAATATTACGGCCAAAAACGTTATTTAACTTACTTTTAAGTTTAATAAAATATGTTAACAGAGTAGGAGAACTTTTAAAATGAAATATCAGTGTTACTGGAAAAATGGTGTGAGTTTTTGTTCTCTCTCACGCGGTTTCTCTTTCGTTTGTTCCCACGAAAGGGGGAGATGTGGTTCAATGTATTCTCACGATAGTATTCTCACGATTCTACCCAGGAACAAGGAAAAAAACTTTCCTATCAAAATGCAGAAGTATATGAATTTAGTTTTCCATGATTCTTTAATGCTACTCAGATGCAGGAAAAATTTTGTGCTTTCTGCTTTCCCAACAACATTTGCATTTTCACACGATTACCTTGTATTTCTATAAATTTAACTGTTTAAGTTGAGTTTTCTCTCAGTCGTGATGGAAAACTCAAACGAACTAGCCGATCTAGGCGATCGCTTCATCGACTTAAACTATGATTGGAAAACGGACGCTAAAGATTTTACCAGTAAATCAGTAAGAGATTATAAAAAATTAATCGAAAAAACAAAGTTGAAACTCAAATCATGGGATAGAATCAGCCATGAGCCTTGTGACTACATGCAACTGACTCCAAGCCAAACTGCTGCATTCAATGAAGTTGAATCTTGGTTAAAAAAGCCAAAATACGAAGCCATGATGTACCCCCTGCATATGCTGATTCTTGGGAGCGCCGGATCTGGCAAAAGTTGTTTTATCAAGATGTTAGCAAAAAGATTAGATCAAGAAAAAAGAAAATATTTTGTCGCATGCCCTACTGGTGTGGCTGCGGCGCAGGTTAGCGGAATGACTTTGCATTCTCTGTTATCCGTTCCTCCTTACAAGTCAGATAACTGGGAAGCTTTGTCAGAGGACTCTTATCCTACGCCGCAACTAATTGACAAACTGAGGGACTGCGAACTTATCATCATTGATGAAATCTCCATGGTTGGGGGAGCTTTCCTGCAATATATTAATTTGCAGCTACAAAAAATCAAAGGCGTGTTTCATTCGCCGTTTGGATCGTGTAGTGTAGTCCTTATTGGAGACGCCCCTTCACAGCTACCTCCAGTAGGAGATTCAGCGCTTCATCGACAAGCAGATAAACTATCTGAATTTACGGTGGCGGGCATAAATCTTTACAGGTCAATTAGAAACATTTTTGTTTTTAAGGAGAATGTGAGGGCTCAGTTTGACGAAAAATATAAGAATTTATTGTATAATGTTCGACGAAAGTTTATATTGGATCATGACATGGACATCCTAAGATCTAGAATGGCTTGCAACCTGAGTATTAATGAAGTTGAGAGGTTTGATGACGCAGTTCGCATTTATCCGAGAAATTCCCAAGTGGACTCTTATAATCGTATGCGTTTAGCACAACTTGAAATCCCTCTTATAAAAATGAAAACCAAAATGACACCTAGACAACCGGAAATTGGATTGGAAGAGCCGTTGTTGTTAGGAAAAGAAGTTCGCGTGATGCTTACAAGAAATTTTGACGTTTCTCGAAATCTTGTAAATGGAGCGACTGGAGTTTTGAAAGCTTTGCTGTGGGATAAGAAGAAAAACCCGTTGACCGACATTGCTAGCGTTGCAATGATAAAATTTGATAATCCCAATGTTGGGCCAAAGGTAGAATTTGATTGTGTGCCAATTCCAACGACCATAGAATATATTAAGGATAGATTTACTAATAAAAACATTCGAGTAGAAAGCTTTAGCCTTCGAGTATGTTACGCAATTACCTGTCATCGATCGCAAGGAATAACCTTAGACAAGTGCTGTGTGTTTTTAGGAAGAAGAGAAATGTTCGAAAACCAAAGTTATGTTAGTTTATCGCGTGCCCGCTCTTTAAATGACATAATTATTCTAGACAAAAACTTGGACATTGGTAGATTCCATTGTCACCCATTCTTTTCTGGATTTGAAGATCAGAAAGCAGAATTCAGAAGACTTGGAATATATGACGAAGTAATAAATGGTCTAGGTCATTGTCAAAATGCGTCTGATTCAATTATTAGAAACGAGGCAGAGGAACTGGGAGAAATGCCATTACAAATTGATTTTGCTGAATATGATACATCTAATGAAGCTGTTCATCAGAACTTGACAGAAGTAGAGCTACTTCGAAACGAAATTAAATCTGAGATCAATGAAACCCAGTCAACTAAGCCAAGAGATATGCTTTCGCTTCCCGAACTGATTGGACCTCTGCTTGCCTCAAGAAAACCCCACATTGACCCGGATTTAGACTTCAGTGACGTTGTAGAACTGTCTGCATCTGGACTTCTGAAACTCAGTAATAGTGACAGCATTACACCTGAAGTTCTTGATCAATTGGTTTCAAATGTAGGATATTAAGTGTAGAATTATGAGTAATATTAGTTATATTCCTGAAATTGAGTATTGTCACCCTTCATACCCTGGTGGGTATTTAGGGAGAAAGTTTAAATGCTCTTTCCCGAAATGTGGGGAAGTGTTTTATACCCTAAAGGGAATCGATGAGCACCGTGAATTAAATCATCTTTGTGGAAAATGTGGACTTTCATTCGAAGTCTTGCAAAAGCATGAGTGTTTAGTTGTGCAAACTGGATTTGGGAACTTTGTAGGACAAATTAATTTAAATAACTTAGTGACTGGAATGTTTAAAATAAAAAGTAATTATCACAAAAATACCATCATTGTATTTGAAACCGATTTAAGAACTGTTTTATTACCTTATTTCTCTGATGCATTTGAGTATGTTTTTAATGATCTTCAGCTTCTTATTAAGCAGCTGCTGGATTTTTATAAAGGAGTTAAAATTTCTATTAGCATTTTAGCAGAGCTAGAAGATATTACGAAAGAAATAGTGAAAGATGTCGATTTTTTTAGTCCATATATTAGATACATTCATGAAGCATTCATTGAGCAGAACATTGTAACAGCCGCGTCTTATCTTATCAAAACGTTGTCGCTATATAATGAAAACGGCAGTGGGTTTTCACTTTCCGATATTAAAAACATGTCCATTACGGCTGCTGAGTATAAACCCATTCGACCTCGCGGTTTTAATTTTCGAGTTCCGAAAGACCTTAAAAGAGGGACCATATATTGTATTCGAACTAAACATAATTGCTTTGTTTTATCAATTTTATGTGCTTTGTACAGAAATATGATAAGATTACCTGAAGCGGAATATTACGAATATGACGATCTTACCAAAAGTCAAAAGCAAAAGTTTAAAAATTTAGTAGAAAAACCAGAAACATACACACATATTTTATCACATGTAATTCAAACCCGTAAATTAGATCTAAATGAATTTATTGACACGGCAGTCAGTATTTCAGACATTGACAAGTTTGAGACACTCAATGATGTTTCAGTGAATGTATACGTAAACGACGGAAAGAGTTTGCAGCCAATCCGTTTAACCCAGCTTAATGTTGAAAATCATTGTGATTTGCTGCTATTGAAATCTCAAAGTGGCAATTCATCGCACTATTGTGTAATTCCCAAAATATCCCAATTTTTAGGTAAAAGGAACTTTCACCAGCGGCAATATTGCAGATTTTGTTTGAAATCATTTACACAGCTCACAAGCCATCATGAAAAGAACTGTGGTGCAAAAAGAAAAACAATTTCAGTTTTTCCCAAAGATGCAGAATTTACATTTAGAAAATTATTTATGCTACAAGATATTCCTTACAAAGTATTTTATAACATTACATGCTATAGAAAGCCGACAGAAGGAAGTATAAAACCTAACTGTCTATCATATACCAGATTAGACGCAAATCTTGAATGTGCGGCTTACGCCTTAGTGGTTTTAGGCCCTAATAATATTATGGAACATCATAAATACTATGACGGAGAAAACCCTATGGAGAATTTTATTACTGATGTATTTAATATTTCTAGTGATATTCATAAAAAAATGAAAGAAGTGGAAATTAAATTAGTTAAAACAAAAAATGATTTGGCTCATAAATTTACAAGTAATAGATGTCCCATTTGCTTGAAACTTTATGACGGAAAACGATTTCGATCGTTACACCACCACCATTTTGAATCTAAAGTTCCCAAAGTTTGGATTTGCAATTTATGCAATCTCCAAATTAAAACCCGAAGCCTTGTTTTTATAGCGCATGGAGCCTCCAATTTAGAGCATAACTTCATATTAAAATCCCTTCAGCCAAATTATTTAAAAAATGTAAAAATTATTTGTAAAAATTCAGGGCAGATTTTAGGAATTTCAATAAACTCCATACGGTTTGTCGACTCCAAACTGTTTATTTCAAGCGAAATAAATGCCTTAGTTGAAAGATTGTTTCGTAGCTCAAAAGGCAATGTAAGAGAAAAATTCCAAACATTACAGCAATGCTTTCCATCGCCTATCTTTGACAATATAATTCAAGAAATAGGATTTCCATTTAAAAATTTTAATCCTACAATGCTTAACGGATTTGAGTTCCCAACTCCGTTGAGTTTTGTAAACGAGCTGACTGATGCACCATTAGCTAATCAGGTATACAACAGGTCTCTTAATATATACAATAACTCATGTACTAGTTTTAGAGATTATACTAGAATGTATTTAATGAAAAATGTCCGTTGCCTAGTTGACATTTGTATTGATTTTACAAACTTTTTAATGAGAAATCTGCAGCTTTCTCCCTGGCACTCGCTAACATTGTCTAGCTTTGGCTACAACGCTTGTTTATTTCATTTAAAAGATAAGTTTGAGAACATTCGGTGTGTAAACGTCTGGAAATTTGGAAAAGAAGGCATCAGAGGTGCTCCCGTCTTTTCTGTTACTAGATTTTCTAAAGCTAACAATGAGTATGTTAAGAATTTTAATGGCATGCCTACCGAAAGGAAACACATTTGCATGTGTGACTGCAATAATATTTATTGTGGGTGCCTCAGGTTCGATATGCCATTTTCCAATTATCGATTTCTGAGTCCACAGGAATTAAAAAACTTAGATGTTGCTAATTATCCTGAGAACACAGGCAAGGGATTAATTGTCCGTTGTTCATTAACAGTACCACCAGAATTGCATGATCATATGAACATGGCTCCTTTAGCAGTTTCAAAAAGGAAAATAGACCTGACTGAACTTTCAAATATCCAACAGCAATATTTAAAAAAATGTAATCCTCAAATCACAGATCCATTAAAAAAAACCAAACTTTCAATGGACTTGCATGACAAGAATGGGTATAATGTGTACATTAAAACATTAAAATATTATTTGCAACAAGGACTACGCATAAAGTCGATAGATTCAGCACTTGAATTTAATGAAAAACCATTTCTCCGTGAGTTTATTGATAAAATTATTAATATGCGAATTAAAGCAAAATCAGAAGGTGATGCAATCGGAGAAATGTTATGCAAATTAATTTTGGTCTCAATTTACGGGAAATTTTTATCAGATACTTCCAAATATAAAACTGTAAAAGTTTGCCTAACACGCGTTGAGTGCCTTCGACTTATTGCCAAAGAAGAATTTGAAAATTTTCTACCATTGCAAGCTGATGTGACACTATTTCAGCTAAGCAAGAATACAGTATACTATAATAACAATATTTTAATTCCAATGGTATGCTTGGACCTTGCCAAATTGGAGTTATATAAGACAATTGATATTTTCAGAAATACTTTTGAAGGTTGTAAGCTTATAATGGGAGATACAGATTCAGTGTGCTTTGAATGGGTTGATAAAGATGACACCTTTTATAAAAAACTGTGGGAATTACGTGATCGCATGGACTTTTCAAATTTAAATTTATCACATAAACTTTATGATACATCAAACGCTGGAAAACCCTTACGTTGGAAAATTTGTCATCCATATATACGCGAAGTAGTTTCACCACAAGTAAAAAGTTATAGCCTTTTACTATACTGTCCACTTTGTAAAAATGAAACTGTAAGCGAGTGTGGGAAGTGTAACATTAAAAAAAATATGGGAATCCCTAAAGCAGCCCTTAATAAAGTAAACCACGATTTCTACAAACGGCTTATCCACAGTGGGGAAGTCAGCAGATACAAGTTTAAATGTCTTCTATCTAAGCAACATACCGTGGGAAGATTTGAATGCCAACGGGTTGGTTTTCATGCACTTAGTACAACCCGATATATAAACGAGAATGGGATTGACACAACGGCATTCGGGCACTGGAGATTGAACAGTAACATTCTTCCATGATATGGATTATTCATTATCTAATGAAGAGAACAGTTTTGATTACAGACTTAAACATGGGAGTTCCGTAGTAGTGAGTGGTGCAAGCAATAGTGGCAAGACTTTTTTCATATTTGATTTGTTACGAAAAAAACATAAAGTATTCGACAACCAAATATCAGAAATTATTTATGTTTATTCCAGTTGGCAGCCAATATTTGAAGACTATTCTAACGATTTTAAGGATATTGTATTCTTGGACAATATTGAAGAAGTTGAAAGTCATTTAGATAAGAACAAAATACAGTGTATTGTGTTTGATGATTTAATGCTTCGTTTTGAACGTGATTCTCATTTGAATAAATATATAACCGATTGGTTTACTCGTCGTTGTCATCACGAGAATATCACAGTGTTTTGTTTGTTGCAAAATGTTTTTTGTAAAACATTGCGATGTGTTATGCTAAATGCAACATACTTAGTGCTTTTCAAACTTATAAGAGACCGTTCTCAATTAGTTGCTTTAAACAAGCAATTTGCACCTGGTTTTAGTGGGTATCTGACAAAAGCTATGGACATCGCAACAAAACATAATTCAAGGCAGTATTTATTATTTGACTTCTCAAGCACATGTAAGGATCGTTTCAGACTTAGATCTTTCGTTTATCCAACTTTAGACATGAAAGTATTTTTGCCCCAGAATGAGTCAACGAATAAATGATGCCAGCAATTTCATATCCGAACTGATAAGAACGAAGCCAATAAACATCAAAAAGTGTCTGCAGGATTGTTCTGAAAATAATCTTAAGGCTGTAATTGAATGTATTGTGAATTTTAAAAACCTATGCAAATCTAAGAAAGATCAACGGTTATTTAAAAGAGTAAAACGACTTGTAAATTATTTTAAAACTAGAAGAATACTAAAAAGAAAGTTAATTGTGAGACACTTTGCAAAACAAAGGTTTAATTTGTGTAAAATTTTATCACTTGTAATGTCAAGGTTAATAAAAAAGGACCTATTCCTGTTGTATCATTCATTATGACATACGTGCTAAGAGTAATACCTTCCAGTTTGTATGACAGACTGTTGGCTGATGGAACTTTAGAAATGGAACTTTTACAAAGTAATATTTCAAATAAAGAAAAAGTGAAAGACAAAGATCAATTAAAATTTAACGAAAAGGATCAACTTGATCCTACTATTGACACAAAACTGAAAAACAAAAATAACTCGACATCAAATTTCTCACCTCATCATTCAGAAGTAAGCGAACCAACACAAACTGGATCTGGTTACCATTCTATCGTAGATTCGTGGACTTCTTTTGAAGACAAATTTTCTTTGGTTTGACTTTAAAATGATATCTGCAAGGAATTTGTTCGGACGCGATGGACCCGTCCATCATCAAATGGTCACATATGAAGCTAGACTTAAAACATTTTGGAAATGGCCGAAAGAAATGTATCAATTGCCGAATGATCTTGCGTGGAGTGGATTTTTTTACACACATGAGAAAGATATTGTTTTTTGCTTTTATTGTGGTGGTGGAGTTGGAAAATGGGAACAAAACGATATACCGATGACGGAGCATGAAAAACACTTTCCAATGTGTCCATTTCTTCGGCTTGTATCCAAATATATAAAACCTGAAAAAAGTCCACCACCATCGACATTACCCGTTGAAGATTCTAGGACAACTTGTGTGGTTTGCTGTGTAGAAGAAAAACAAATTGCTTATGTACCTTGCGGTCATATAGCTGCTTGTATTATTTGTTCAACAAGCACCGTGAAATGCGTGATCTGTAGAAGTTTTGTAAAAGGATATTTAAGAGTATTTTCTTGCTGATAAAAAATGGATGAAAAATACGTGAAGCGAAACTATTTTAATTTAGAAAAAGCAGGTGGATTTTCGGCACTCAGTGGCGTATTAAAGAATCAGAAATATAAAGATAAGGAGCAACTCAACTCAATCTTGTCAACTTTTAAAACTTTCACACAACATACACCAATCCGGAAAAAATTTAAGCGAAGGCGCATTGTTGTTCCTTTTATCGATTGGTGTCACACATCGGATTTAGTTGACTATAGAAATTTGGCATCAAAGAACAGTAATTTTAAGTACATTTTATTAGTCACAGATATCTACAGTAAATTCAGCTGGGCCCGCGCCCTTAAGCGCAAGTCAGGGGCGGAAATGAAATCAGCAATAGAAGACATTTTTAAGACATCTAAAAGGGTCCCTCGGCAGTGGTTTGTTGACCAAGGATCTGAATACTACAATAAAGAAACGAAGTCGCTCTTAAAGAGATACAATGTGAAACTTTATAGCACATTTAGCCCACTAAAAGCGGCTGTTGCAGAAACATACGTAAAAATTCTAAAGACAAAGATGGAAAGATATTTTACGCATACCGGAAAAAAAAGGTGGGTTGAAGCACTGCCGAAGATTATAAAGAACATGAATTCTTCCTATAATCGAATATTGAAAACAAGCCCCGAAAAAGTGACAAGAGCAAATCAAGGAGAAATCTTCAGTAATTTATATAGTGACCTTATAAAATCACAAGGCGAGGAGCCAAAGTTCAAAGTGAATGATATTGTGAGAATAGCTGTAAATAAAATTGGGACTTTTAAAAAGGGATACGAAATTAACTTTGGTGATGAGTTGTTTGAAATAAAAGAAGTTCGAAGGACGTTTGGAGCTCCCACTTTCAAACTAGCTGCATTGGAAGATGGTGAGCCAATTCAGGGTTCGTATTATAATGCCGATTTAGTTTCATCGAATACCAAACACAATACAGATGAATGAGTATGGATACAATTCAGCTGACGGATGTGTATGTTACAGTTATTAGTGATTCTTCAAAATCTAATGAATTTGTCAACACATTATCTGTGCCACTTGAATTCTGTAATTCAGATTATGAGTGTGGTTTAGCACAATTAATTTTTACAGACAATTTTACTAAAATACTAAAGACAACGATTCCACAACATAAAGTCAACCCAGTGCTAGTTGAAAATAAAGTTGAAAAAGCAAGTAAACAATTGAATATTGAAACGTTGATAACAACCGAGTTTTCTGTGACAAAAGCTGATATAGCAAAAAAAGTGCCTACGGACTTATCAAGTTTCATAGGAGCCATAGAAAACAAATTTGAGGATTTAAACCTTCCTATTTCTATAATCAACATTCGATTAGAGCAAGAAACAGAATGGAGGACGCAAATAACATTTAAACCATCAAAACCGGAAAGATTTTGGAAAATTACCGAGGCGATTGCTGAAATTCTTGGATTTGAAACCACAGAAGTTTATAAAGCCGGCACTTATATATCACAAAATTATCAAAGTGAAGAAAGTTATGTCAAGTTAAGCTTGGAAACTGTTTGTCAATTTACTGCTAACTATTGGCAAAAGAACAGTATTATCATTCCAGAGCCAGACGATGATGACATCGACTCAATAGTGGATTCAATTCTTCTTGCACTGGACGCTTTTGATGTGCGTATGATTCTCACAACAGATCCAGATATTTTACATGTATACTTAGACAGTGTGTATCGATTACAACTCCCAGTTGACATCAATATCAGATTCGGAGTTGAAGGGAACTTTATTTTTGTAAAATCACACACTGAACTTTACTTGCCGTTTATCCCTCCAGTTCCACCTGCTCCGCCTCTGCCCTCAAACCTTACATTCTCTCATGGACATGTTTTAACAAACGTTGTTAAACCTCAATATTGTGGATCCAATTTAGTTTCTACAATTCGGACATTCAATCGAGAAGAAGGCATAAATAGAACTTCAAACTTGTCATTTTCGCCAGTGCTTTACCATCCTTTGAGGACCACATATATTCCGTACATTAAAATATCACTTGTGGATCACAAATTGGATTTTCTTCCAACATCAGATCAAGCTTCTGTGGCCGTGCTTCATTTCAGACCAAAGCGTTCATGAGAAAAGTGCTTTGTAGAAATCGAAAGTGTTTTTTAGATCGTTTGCCGGCTAAACAAATTGGAGCGGGTATGGGACAATTTGGCGGATTCTTTTCTACGTATGCAGATTACGTAATTCCGCTGATAAAAGCACAGCGAATAAATACGAAAGCTGTCGGACGACGAAAAACTCAAGTAGGTAAAGGAAATGGGAAAAAAGCTAAAAAAGTTCAAACTGGAAGTGGTAAACGAAAAGTCAAACGTAGACGTCGTATAAAACAAGTTGGAGCAGGACGTACAAAGCGCAGTAGTAAAAAGACATCCAAAGCAAACAAATCTAAGAGCAAGTGCAAACCCAAACAAAAACGCCAGCGGAAGAAAAAGATATCAAAGGTTCCAATTTGAAAATGGAGAAAGCCGTGTATCCTGGATCAACCCCATCGTATTCATCTGCAGTTGATCTATTCTCATTGCCTCCAACGGATGTGACGTCCCAAACTACTGAATGGGTGTCATATTTTCCAATAGCAAATTTTAAAGATAATACAAATCCATTACAATTCAACATTAATCCAACACAAGGGCAGTACTTGGACCTTAACAGTAATTTTTTGAGAATTCAGGTACGGATTTTGAAGTCGGACAATACTAATTTGACTTCTAGTGACCAAGTTGCTCCTGGATTCAATTTTTTCCCAACATTATTTGAAAGTTGTGATGTCATCGTCAATTCTCAGAATGTGACAAAGTGTTCTAATTATTATCCACTTAGACATCATATTCACGATTTCCTATCCTTTACACAGGCTGCCAAAGAAACCGAATTGTACTCACAAATTTACATACCGGATTCAGTTGCAGATACTTTTAACTCTTCAAATGATGGCTATGTAAAAAGAAAAGAACTTTGCAATTTATCGCAGCCATTTGAGTGTTCCGGACGCATAGCAGATCCATTATTTCTGCAAGGCAGATGGGTGACAAACGTTAATATTCAACTGACGTTAAGAAGAGCGCCACCAGAATTTTCATTAGTTGGTGATTTAGTGCCTGATAAAGCGAGTCCCTACAAAATTGTATTTGATTCGGTAGAACTTCGAATAAAACGTCATATAGTAAACCCCCAGATTGTTGCCAACCATCAAAAGCTACTGTCCTCTGGAAAGCGAATGCAGTACCCGATTCGCTCCATTGAAGTTAAGACCTTTGGAATCAGCAAAGGAAGTGTGAATGTGATATCTGACAACTTATACAACGGTATTCTCCCAGAACTACTTGGAGTTTTTTTTCTTGAGGAATCGGCATTGATTGGTACACTCAACAAGAGTTGTTTTAATTTCCAACATTTTGGCCTAAGTAGCCTTATATTATCAGTAAATGGAGAATCTACGCTTTGGCGACAATTAGATTTTGACACTGATAAGAAATTGTGTCAACTTGGCTATGAAACACTTCTTTGGGCATCTCCACATCCAGAACTAAGCAATGGAATCACTTATGACGACTACTTGAACAAAGGCTTCTTTGGAGTTATCTTGGACTTGAGTTCTGCAAACAATGGTAGCAGCAATCGATTTATATCTCAAAGAACAGGTCAATTACAATTAGAACTTCGTTTCAAGAAGGCTTTGGACAAAAATATAACATGTGTCGTGGTATCTCAGATGCCATCTTTAATTCAGGTTTCAAAAGATGGAGGTGTTTTTTCTGATGCGTCTATGCAGTTTTGAGTAAATGAATACACTGGAAGTGTTTTGTGTGCTTCGCCGTTTGATTCCAAGTTCAAAAGTTAAACATATTTTTGTTCGTGCCGCAAATCAAATCCCAAATTTTAGAAATCTTTCGAAGTTTCCAGTTGCAGTTATTTTGAATACGGACCCATCGAATAAACCTGGTTCCCATTGGATTGGGCTATGGGTCAAACGCAGCAACAACGACAAAGTTGAAGCTTTGTACATTGATAGTTACGGCAAAAGTTTGAAGTATTACGGTTTTAAAGTTGATTTTCAAACTACAGCTGTGATAAATTATTCTTTACAGCCATCAAATACAGCTACTTGTGCACTTTATGCCATTTACTTTTTGTACTATATGTCGAGGGGAACACAGATTAAAACGATTTTGTCACATTTTACCCGCAGAAGAAGTTCCAATGACTCTGTAGTTAAACATTTTATTCGAAAAGTTCCGATAAATTTTGCAAAAAAGAGTGGGCAGACTTGTTGTTGTAGGGATATAAATAAGTTATAATTAAATTGTTGATTTAGTGAAAGTTTAGCAGTTAAGCAAGAAGCAGTGTAAAAATGTATTTTATATTATTAGTTCTGTTACTTGTAGTGCGGCCGAATCATAGCATTAAAACTTCGGCTGATATTGAAAGTGATTGCAAAATCTGCACAGCCAATGGGACTTTGGGATTCTACAAAGCAGTATGGATTCCTCAAGCCGCCCCTGTATATTTCTGCCAGCAGTTGCCCAATATGACACAGCGATATGGCATCGTTGTAGAGAAAGCGTGCCATCCGGAAGAATGTCGCGAAATAGCTACAAGAGGTTTCACGAAAAGCATTGATTCGACGGATGGGTGTCATAATAAAGACAGTCTTCCAAACCTTGGAATAGGCGTTGATTCTAAGATTCAGTTCATACACGATACGTCAAAGTTCATGAAAGTTATTATCGAAATTCTGACCCTTTTGAGTAGTGGCATTCTTCTAGTTGTCGAAATTGGGATTGTTATCTGTCTAGCAATTTATGCCAAAACAATAAAGACCAGTCCTGTATCCAGTGACTCCGAAGAACAGTCTTTGAATTCAAATAGAATTACTACGGACAGTGTGGCATTCATTGATGCCCCACCAAATGGAAGTCTTGAACTTAATCCAATTCGTATTCCCTATTATAAGCTGAAGGGAAATCGACCTGATGATTATGTAACCGGTGACGTTCTGGATGGATAACTACTTTAATTATATATATTTGACGTTGATCTTTACTTGATAAGCTTTCATATAAATATGTTATAGTATTGTAGCTTTATATTTGTGTTTGTTTAATTACTTAAGTTATAATAATATTATAATAAAACTTTGTTTTGTATTTTGAATGCTGTTGTTTACTTAATTTTATTGCATTTTGATATTTAAAACTTTATTCACCCGCTAACACGACGGCATCTGAAATTATGGGTAAGTAATTAATTTAAATAGTTAAATGCAATAAAATTTTTCTTACCGTTCTTCAACAAACTTAATTTTATTCGTTATTTTGATAAATTTGAACTGCTCTGCTTTTGACGAGTTTAACTTTTGTTATGAGGTATATAAGAAGCGCCTGTGAGAAATGTTTGATCTGTGTGCCATCTATGTTTTTAGTATTTTACTATTGTTCATTCTCACAAGCGCTTCTTCATAACATCATAACGAAAATTAAACTCGTCAAAAGCAGAAGCAGTTCAGATTTTTTTAAATAAAAAAATAAAAATTAAGTTTGTTGAAGAACGGTAAGAAAAATTTTATTGCATTTAACTATTTAAATTAATTACTTACCCATAATTTCAGATGCCGTCGTGTTTTTCCAAATTGTTGGACTGTGTCCAATGTTTGGACCAGCTGTGCTGGTGGGGGCTAAGGCCCAATGGGAGTTCGCTTTGCGCCGACGGCCGGCAAGCTTTTGCCGGCGCTTGGCGCCTACTTTTGTCGCCAGGGAACGTGGACCTTTGTCCATTGTCCCCAACGACAACAACGGAACTTCCAGAGCCTGCCGCAGCTGGGGGTCATGGCTGGGCCATTGGATTGGGAATAGGCGGTAAGTTTTTTTAATTTAATATTTTTTTCTTTAATTGTATTTAGTCAAAATTATTTTATATTTTATTGCAGGAGGAATTCTATTGTGTATGTTGGGGGGGTTAGTGGCCGTGGTCTTTTTTGGCCTGAGATATGCCGGTCGTCGTTTGCAAGAACGGCGGCCGGTGTTCTTTAACCCTGTGAGCGGATTGGCACAGAGAGTGCCCTACGTTCCACTCGTCGCGGAAGGAGACGAAGGATTGGATTCTCTTATTGTTGTTGGAGATGGTGGGGCTTTGGATCCTTTGCTTTCTTCGGGAGACGAAGAATTGGATTCCTTTATCAGTTGTGGGGAAGGCGACAGGCGAGACGAGGAATTGGATTCCATTATCAATGAGGATGTTGACGAGGAAGGCGACAGGCGAGACGAGGAATTGGATTCCATTATCAATGAGGATGTTGACGAGGAAGGCGGCAGGCGAGACGAGGAAGGCGACAGGCGAGACGAGGAATTGGATTCCATTATCAATGAAGATGTTGACGGGGAGGACCGCCTCCAAAGAGAAGACGAAGAATTGGATTCATTTTTGGAAGTAATGGAAAACCAAAACCTCGTGTTGGAAGTGGAACCACTTCAAGTTGAGGAAGAGGAGGTTGAGGCCAATACAGGGCCTCGTCGTAGTGGACGACTAAGTCGTCAACCAGAGCGCTATGGCGAATAAGGGTTTTTTTATTAATAAATTTTTCGGACTTTTTTAATTATTTATAATAATTATCATCTTATTCACCCCATTTCCCCAATGCAAAAAACCCCACACCCTTCACCCCCTAAAGTAAGTACCACACCCTTCACCCCCCTAAAAACCACACCCTCGTCCATCTAAAAACCACACCCACTCGTCCAGAATGGCATCACTATACTACTCAAGTAAAATGGAAGTTTGGATTTTGTGGGACAAGAACTCCATGAACATCAACGTCCAGTTATGCATCATAAGAAAATGAAATAACAAAATATTTAATATATTAATTAATATATTTATTGTCTGAAAATACTTTTATTTTTAGAAATGGAAATTGGCTAAAAATCTCCATTATTCCCTTTGTCACCCTTGCATTACATCGCCTGAATATTCATGTATCACATTGTCCCAACCCTTGTGCGTCGTTTGGCGGGAAAAAGGAACCACACCTGGC
>JAQFZB010000332.1:0-16490 GCA_034695165.1 Desoria trispinata | reverse complement strand
AAGTGCAGTTATAGGAACAAGGTCAGATCACTTCGTCGTTGTATTTAGGGTATTATGGTGGTAGTACATAGGGAGGGATGGTAATAAATTTGTATGCAGAAATTGGCATGAGAGTGGATTTTGTATTCCAACTGAGAAAGAGAACCGAGTTCTCTGGAGGAAATTTTTCTACCATATTATAAAATCGCAAAGAGCTTTTATCTCACGTTTGTCTTGTTGGTTTTCTCAATCAAATTTCACTTTCCCCTTTCCTAAACTCTTGAATAATGATGAATCGCTAAATTGTACATCTTTTTCCAGGTTCCCAGCTAGCACGAGTATCAACATCAAGTAAAAACTCAAATAATGTTAAAGTACGTATGAGGCAACTTGGATGTTTTTAAACGGAGAAAGATGAGAGAGGATGTGAGCGAGTACAGGAGTCAGGAGTAGTGGATTCATTTTTGGGAATCAAATTGATATTTCCTCCTGGAGTAACATTATCTATAGTATGACTATATACTAACTCTAGAAAGTAATATGATAAATGTACAAAGGTAGGCAGTAGGAGTTTTATATCAGTCATGGTTGAAAGAGGTCAACAGAACATTCCACTTAAGTGGTCATGTCAAATCTGGATCTAAAACCATCACCTACCATACCACGACCAGATCATTTAGCATTCATTCCAATACGGCAGCTGAAGGGATGCGGAAAAAGTCATTTAATTCAGTTAGGAAAATTTACATACAATTTCCGAAAGAGGATCAAGCATCTATCTTTTCTCTTCTGGCTCTGTGCTCCTCATTCTTAACATGTTATTTTTAAAGTCAACTTATATTTTGAGAAAATCAAGTTGTCATTCTACATTCTTAAGTGCTTGGTTACTGAGGTGACCATAGAACCAGTACCATGGTGGTAGAAGAAATTATAGCATCGCAGTTTCCAGCCCCTTGCGACCATGCAAAAAACCCAAACCACCACCACCGTCTAAATCCCCTTATAGCTAAGTCTTTCTTTTTTGCTACTTGATCTCTTATTTGTTGTCTCGAATGTTTGCATTTACAGGATAAGGAAGAAATATTTAAAATACTCTCACGTTCAATAAGCTGTTTCTTCCAATTGATCGCGTCAACAAAAATTCAAGCAGGGCCAGTATGTGCAGTTGGCTTTGGCTGGAAAAAATTTAAATATTTTGAGTGTCTATTGGATTTCTATTGTGTAAACGAAAATGCAATTTTCTCTTCCTCTGTGGTAGTGAAGAAAGTGGAATGTCGTGTGAATTTCTCTCATTCTCATTTCAGCATTTTTGATCCCCATTATAATAGTTTACACATGAATATTATTCCACAGAACGAGCAGACAACATATATAGTCAGTATCTGTTCTAGTGAATGCGGTGCAGATACTTGAATAATAATAATAAATTAAAGTAAATAAATGGGCTACTTTATATGCTTCGAAATGTGCCAATATCAATATACCAAAGCAGTTGGCGTTGTTTTATTAATTGATGATGATAATGATTTGAGTAGTAGCATAACAAATAGCAGACAAATTCGAATAGTTTTTACAGAGGAAGCTAATAATCGTCGAAGATGATAGTTGGAGAAAAGAGGAATTTCTCATCATAATCATTTTCATCGTCAATTGACGAGAAATCATGAACGAGGAGAGTTTAGTTTTAGTTAGATAATGGAATTCCTCATAAAATTCTTCTTCATTCAACGCTCGTAGTAAGTAGTAATTGTAGTAGATTAGATTCTTGTTTCACATCTATACTTGCTTGACTGGACTTTAGGCTACCATTTACTCGTGTAAATACAAGTGTATGAGATGTAAAAAGATCAAATACTCTCTCATAACATCGTAAATAAAATACTTCGACAGAAAGAAATTCAACCAATATAATATTGCAAGATATTTCTTCAATCATATTTTATTTGTTCGTGAATGTGATGTGATAAAGACAGCATGGGGCTGGGGAAAGGGCGTACAAAAATACTTTCCCCTCTTGTTATGTAAAATAAAACATGGGGTACTTACGGTATTATACGATGATGATGGGGATGAAACTTTTAATTATTCCTTCTTCCGTCTATTTCACTCGTGCCTTGTTCCATAAACCATAAACACGGACCAATATCAACGTCAGCACTATTACAGAAATGAAAATAGCTCTATGTACTAGAAAAGTAGAAATTTTAAAATGTAAAACATTTCCAATATTTTGATATCAAGAAAGAACTTTGATTTGACTGGAGAATTTATTGGAGAGGTAAGTTGAGACAGTGGGTGGTGGTGGTTTTTGTAGTAAACTGCAGGAAGACAGATCTTCGTCTGAGGTCAAAGAGACAGTTGCTCGGAGAAAGTATAGAGAATTTTCCCAAAAGTGTCTCACTTTCCCTCCCTGCTACAGTCCTATGTCCTAGGATAGGAACGATATCATAACATAACATTCATGAACAAACACAAAATTGTACTGCACTTATAGTACACTAATCTTTTCTCATGCCATTGCACTACACTTGGTAGTAAAGAGACCATTGAAATAGACAAATCTCATCAACGTCGGATCAAGTTGTTTTGTTGAATCAATTGGGAAATATAATACTTATACACAATTAGAGGAAATGCATTAATAAAGGATTTCCAAAAGGAAGACTTATAAACAACTCAAAGAACAACTGAAAGAATCATATGAAAAAGGTAAGTGCAGCATATTTTCCTGTCAATTGTGCAAGATGAAATGAAACCAATGATTTCTGAATGAATGCTTCTTTCCGACCTAATGGAGTGAAATTTGGGCAAAAAATCCATCATCAAACTGCTTTAATTAGTGGACTGTGTTAAAATGTTTATTAGTTTCAGAACATTGATTCATTAATTGAATAATGCTATATATCACAAAAAAATTTTACAGTATTTTTGAGCGATTACTAAAACAGATTTAGATGAGAAGCTATAGATTGGATTGAAATTGAATGAAAAAAGATTTCATAATTTGATTTGAATTTGATATAGTCATTGCTAATTAATGGATGACTATGACGCTACATGATGATGAGGAAGGATACACCTATACTAGTCATCATTGGCAATAGCAGAATTCTCAAGATCAGTGCTGGTTGTGAGGGGTCTAAGAACATGCGGTCTATCCTGTCGACGGAGACAATTAGTCATCCTCTTGTTGGCGACAATGTACTGCTGCTGGCGTTTCATAGGGATACTTCCTCGTGGGGATAAAAATTCATCGTCAATCTCATCTCCTTGTGGATGAACCTTATTACGTCGTTGCTGAGCATATAATTCGGAAATTGCAATAAAAGCAGGTGCATTGTAAGCATGTGCAAGACCAGAGTGAGTCAATTTAGAGTTGTATGGGCGAGGACGTTCAGGTGCAGATTCAACTTCAACTCTATTACTATTACCAGGAGGAGCGCAACGTTCACATGCTTCGATGTCCTGGACAAAACTATTGAAAAGCATCACGACGATGAGCACTCCGATGATTAAAAGTGCTGGACAAAGAGTCTGGAACAACATTAAGGAACGAGCTTCATCGTCTAGTTTCAATAGGTCATAAAAAGTGTGCACGTTTTCCAGACAACCCTATCGTTAAAATTGTACAATTGTGATTAAAATTTATAAAGACATCAATTTATCCCAATTAGAATAAATCTTAACTCACCTTCTTGGATGAATCTTCGTGGCATCCTTTTTCAGCGATGTCCGTTGCGGATAGATGTCCATCATTGTGGACGTGATCATACCAGTGGCGAGTTTTATCTTCGGTGGGGAGCAATCCGCAACAGTTCTGAAAATCATAAACAGTTAATAATGTTACACTTTACTTCTTTATTTTATGACTAATTCAAAATTATCCAAGTAAATAAAGTTCCGATTATTTGGACCAACATCAATTACATAATTATTAAGCATATAGTATTGAATATGGTGTCTTTACAAATTTTCGTTGCATGTAGGCAATAAAGGTATCAGCTCCAACATGGGACACCGAGAGATATGCAAGTAATTCCTCTTTTGTTGCATTTTGTGCAAATAGCACAATTAGAACCCCACCAAACAGCATTATCACCGACAAGGATACATTGTACTATGGAATACATTCAAGATTAAAACGGATCATCATATGATATCATATTCGAGTGAATTGGAGATGGGTAACATACGAATAGAACAAATCGCTTGTATTTAACAATGGCAACGTTCTGATAAAGGATCTGGAGACCTACGACGACAGCAACGAAATTAAAGATGGAGAGGAATCCTGCGATAATATACGCAATAAGTGCCACTTTTGAGGGTACTCCGAAGTAAGCAAATGTAAAGGTATAAAACGTCGCCAGGCCCACTGTCGAAAGCTGGGGACAGTTTAAAATACTTTTAAACGTACTACATTCGTAGATAGATATAAATAAACATTTTTATTGTTATATAACACGTACGAGAATGATGGCAAGCCAAATGAACCCCATCGCACGAGTATACTTCCTGGCAGCTAGAGGTTCTGTTTTCATAAGTAGATTTCGTAAATACATAATTTAAACAATTGTAAAATAATCCAGATAAATTTGATTACAATATGGCAACAACAGCCAAGAAGACAAAATGCGAATGAGGTTGATATTGCGTTGTTGGAATTGAGGACCCAGGAAAAACGGAAAAAGAGCGCCACGCAATGAAGAAAGTAGAACATAAATATTTCTTGGAATTATTATTATTACTATTAATTTAATTGTTCATTGAGTTATTAGTTCCGTATTGGAATTGGAATTAAAACAAAGGTTAGGATGATGAAGGTACCTTTAATTATTATATTACACTTGTGTATGGAAGAAATGGGAATATGTGTCCAAATTTATTATTAGGTCACACCTCCAGGCCAGGCTCGATTAAATAATTAATTGTTTGTGTAATTAAAGAGTTATAATTCTTTGAAATTTGTTGATCGAAATGATTTTGTAATGATGATGAGATGAGCTGGAAAATGGAATGAACTTGAATGACCCATTAATTAACCTTATAGTGCCATGGCAACCATGAACTCATGAATTATTATTTGGTATCAGTCAACTTCTGTCAACTTGACTTTCTTTGTTCTACATGAAGCACCCAGTTTTCCAGACTATGCATTTTAATATATGTATCTGCATATGACGACGACGACAATTATAATTATCTCATGCACGCTTACTTACGAGTCATGTCATGAATGGTGGACATGTTTCTATGATAAATAAAGTGCGATTTAAGAAAAGATTGTAAGTTTCAAACGTAATATTTCGTTAATAATAATTTTGTTGTAGTGACATTTTGTGGTTTTTCTTTTTAGTAGTAATGGAACCCCCTTCTACAACAAATCTGAGTAAGAAGAGCGCTCATATCTCGCCATAATAATATTACATATATAGGTATATATTATTGTAGTAGTATATATAGCAGTAGTGTCAGGACATCACATAATATTGATATATATTTATTTATATATTATATTTAATATGGTATCATATTTTATACTTTTAATTATTTATTTTTCTTACTTATGATGATTATTGTTATTATTTGCTCTTATTTATTTTGTTACTGTTAAAATGTCGCCGATAATGTTAATTTTTAAATAATAATATAATAATAACAATGTAATAGCCAATAGGTAATAAAAATTCATGATAATGATGTGATGATGTTCTTTGAAAGTTCAAGCCTCTTCCGTTAACAAGAAAGAAAGAACCACCAACTAAACTGATAGGTAGCAGTTATACTTATTAGCAATCTTCATGTCAAGTCGTTTGCGTCACGCCATAATGCATCTCTACCTCTTTTGATGGGTGACGATGACGATAAATGCAACGCTGATGTGATAGATGTGATGATGTATTCACCTAAATATTTGTCACTTTTCCTTTACTCTCTAAGGTCTTAATTATACTAATAATTATAGTTAACATTACATTTATGTAGCACTGAGAGTTCCAGCAGTCCACTGCGCGTGTGACTTAGTTACTTTAGTGTCATGTCAATCATCATGTATGACATTCTATTTTATATTGACGACGTCGTGTATAGGAGTAAAATTGTCACGTCATTGCAGTCCGAAGGATAATCAACATACTATACTACCAGTATTATACTATGTTATTATTACCTACATTACATAATATATGACAGTCGCGAAGAGTGCATGACATGACAAACTGACAATTTCAGATGACATAAAAATAGAGTGACATACGGAAATCGTCACTGCGTCATCATAATATGGACTCTTAAATAATGTAAGTAATTACATAATATATAGTAATTTGTTCATTGCTATTAGTACAGTGTGGTATAGTAATTTAATTGTTGTTTGTCTAACAAGGGTATATGGTATGTATTTTCTATATCTATATTTTCCTACAAACTATTAGTAAATACTAAAAATAATTATTGTTTAATAATACATAATCATATAGTATTATATGTAGCTCTCTTTTACCTCTTCCGTTAAAGACATATATATATAAGGAAGATTAGGTTGGGAGAATTAATTAATGTGGTTGTGGATTATAATATTTATAATTAAACCAAAAGTCTTGACATGGAAATTAATTAATTACGATGTACTTATAATATTATTATTATGATGATGACTGGATTAATTCACACAAGTTGCAGTGTTCGGTTCAAGGTACGCTCAATTAAGACTATAATTTACTACTAAGGAGACAATGACAATAACATTCATATTATCTTGCATCATTTTTCAAAAACTATATTACTAAAGGTAAGAATTTAAGTGAGACAAGTGTAGATGTGTACAATAGGTGTACACATGACACTCTTAAATTAAGATACGATGAAAAGAGAGATTTGTGGTAAAGAGGATGAATTATTATGCATGCAATAATAACAACTAAGAACAAAGCTGCATCACAACAATGCTGATGAGCTATGATTTCTTAAATAGAAGTAATAGTAATGATAATAGTAGTAAGTAGTAAATAATAAAATATCAATAACAATTGCCACTGCGTTCAACACAGTCCCCTATAATTAATCAATTCAATAATCAACAGAGAATTTTAAAACTCCTCACTAATTACTGGCAACAATTAACAACCAATAAATAATAATATTCTCTCAATCTCATCTCAACAGTTCTATCTTTTCATTCCTATGAAGCAGTTAAATAAAATGAAAACTTGAAAACATTGCAAAAAATACTTTTCCAGACGAAAATGCAGAAATTAGTTAACAATTGGAAACAATGGATTTAGTTAGTGAAAGTGGAGATAAAGTAATGGCTATATACATTATTAATTGTTGTATACATTATGCAGATAAACAATGTTCTAAGGGTCCGTCCAAGAATAAAAGAACTGTACACATCTTTCCATTGTCACACTCTTTACGACTAACTAACAATAAATTCAAAGTTTATCTTATGATCATTGTAAATGAGTAAATAAGTAAATACCCTTGAGATGATGTGGGTTGTAGCTTAAACTTTGTATGGCTTGTGGAGATTTAATCAAAAAGAATTTGAAAAAGTCAAAGCGTTGAAGGGTTATCATATTGCGAAACATTCACAAACACATTCCGCTATATACTTAACAATAGCAACATATTTAAAAAATACTTTCATGTACATAGTCTAAGATTCATGGACGGACCCAATGTACATCGCACTTGAACATCTTCTATAGATTCTCTAATTTTCTTTTAACGTTGCTGTCATTCATCTTTCTTCATTAATCAATAAGACGAAATTAACTAGTCATCCGAAATAGGTACGTACTTTTCTCCATTCAGTAGAAATGGTTATTTAGCTAGCATTAAGAACTATTTAATGAGTATCTGACTTAAGTTTATGATTCTTTTCAAAATGACCCCTGCAGTTTAAGCGGTTACATGTGTTGCCTTACACAAAAAGTAACGATTAAAATTGAAGAATTCGAATTCGGAGTTGCCACTTATTCTAACCGGTTTAAATTACATAGTTATTATATATATTATATAATTAGTACTTAAAGGTATAGTCTTTGATTCTAAACTTCAGAAAAATAATTCATATCAAATTCAGTAGCGAGATATTTTTTAAACTGTCCAAATACTTCTTACATCGTACCAACTTTTGACCACGGCGACTATTATCATATACTTTGTAAATAATTTTAGTCACTCTCCAGAGCAGAGAATAGTTTATCAGAATGTTGATCTGATCGTCGGAGAACTATTACGCAGAGTATAACTAAAATTTATAAAACATTTTTATCAACTATACGACTATTCCACATAGCATTATTTTGATTATTTTACAATACGAATTAATTTTAATTTATTACAAGAGTTATACTTTGACTGATTTATTCCGATACATTTTGACTTCATAAATTTTTAGGTTTACCATTACCACAATCCGGCAATTCTATTAAATAATTTTTTGTAAATTGTGGACACGTGAGAAAAGAAAATTTTGCGCTCCTTCTAATATTTTTTTAGTTTCGCATGGCAGATTTAACAATTTCACCTGGACAGTTTATCAATACTTGAAATTAATTCACTCACATTAACACTGCACTTCAACATGCATAAACTTGAATAATTTGGTTATTACTATTACAATTTTGTAATACGAGTTTGTTCACACTGAGTAATATTGGTGTAATTCTTTAGGCGGAAAAGGCGAGCTTGCAGATTTTGTTTTTTGAAGATTCTTTTGAAATTATGTGTGTTGTTTTATACGGCGTTGTGACGATTTGCTTGGCGATGATGTCATTCGATGTGGTACATGTTTAATTGGCCTTGCGATCCCATGGTGTATGTTCGTTGCACATCTGAGAATCAATAAATTTTGTAGTATTTATTTTTTATGTTCTTTAGAAAATTAATGGATATGATCTCTATCTCTAATACTCTGCATGAAGCTTTTCTTTATAAATTGTGATTTATGAAGTGAGCCAAAACTTAAGCGTAAGTAAAATAGTAATATCTTACAGCTATTCATCCAATTATCTACTTCAGTGGGTGGGACAGGAACGGCATAGTTGACTGGTGGATAGTAATAATAAGGATGGTATCCAGAGATAGGAACGGGCCCTGCACTGGCTGGAGGAAATGGTGACGGAGTTCCGTCTGGACTATAATAGACCGTCCCACTAGGTTGAACAGGAGTTGGCATGGTCGTTGCTGACGACATTAGAACACCATCTTCAGACACTGTCGTTGGAACAACAACTGGTCCTGGAACAAACACCATCGGTTGTTGCATAATATAGGCTCCAGGTGGTACGGAACGAGGTGATCCTACGAGGATTGAAATGAGTTATATTAAGGAGGGATAAGTGATAACATTTTGTATTAGTGTTATTTAAGCGTTTTTTGACTTTTTGTCAATCGGTCACGTCATAGTTTGCATATAATTTTAATTGTTATTGTACCTGATGCAGCTGATGGGGTTGCATAAGGATTGGTTGTAGATGCTGAGATTGTTGGAGGAATAATAAACTGAGCAGCTTGAGGTGGCACAGCAGGAGGACCGGCTAAGTGATGACTCCCTGGATTTGGCATGTAGGATGTACTGCTATTATGTATTGATGGTAATGCTGGTTGCAAGGAGAATGGTGATGGATTATGATGACCTCCACCAGAATAGTAACCTGTTCCTCCATTTCGCTGTACATCGCAACAGTGCTTAATGACAATTCCTGCAAAAATAGTGAGCATTAGGAATTTACACTATAATCATATCCTAATTGATAATTTTTTAACCATGTCCTGTGCCGCCACGTGGATTCCTGTACTGAGGATGAGAACCACGTCGATTATCGGACTGGTACGATGAATTTGGATAGGTCCCAAGAAGACTATCCCTCTCTTTGTCGCGTGGATGATATGGCGCAACAAAGGGTTTAGTGCTGACGTTTGTAATCCGCTCATTTTCTTCAGGCACTGATTGGTTAGACATATTATCCGCTGAACACAGATCCACTGAATCACACTCTGTTTGTACATCGGTCTCGTTATTCTCAGTTTCAGTTACTTCTACAACTTCCTCTGCGGAATTCTCATTGACTTCAGTCCCTTCCGGTTCTTCTGCTTCTGCTTCCTGCTCTTCTTCTTTACTTTTCTCTAAGCACGGATCCTATAAGTAAAATAAATTAAGATATAAGAGTTCTTGTACAAAACATTAATTTAGATAGACCAATCAAAGTACTAAGCTTACATTCGAAGCCATTGCACTCATTACATCAAATCCAAACTCAAATCCAATATCTTGGCTAACGGCCATTTGTGAATCAAAGTTTCCTCCGCAGAAAACAACAGGGACGTCAGACCCTACTGAGGAACTGAATGAGTTTCCTCTACGTCTTCTATTAGTAACAACAGTAGAAACAACAACAGGTTTCGCAACTGTCGTATCATCAGTCGAAGTCGCCTTAGAACAATTAACAACAAGAGTAGCAGGGGGTGGAATATTTTCGACAACTATCAGTGCAGGCTTAGGATTTGGTACAGGCTTAGGACTCGGTGCAGGCTTAGGACTTGGTGCAGGGGTCGAGGGAGCAGTCTTTGATTCCGTGTCTAACGACAGTGGCGACGCAGGGGGAACCGGCAGTGAAGATCGGTGACCATCCGTCATTCGTGCTATGTCGGCATAAGACGTCTAGGTTTTTAAATACATAATACATGTAGTAGATCTAACAATTTTAATTATTTTGATTTTTAATTGAATGCTTTTAAACCTGTGGCGTTCCTCCGCTGGAAGCACATTGCTTGGGGACACGTTCTTTGGGTGTGCATTCTCCGGCTGGAAGTGAACGGACTGAGTCGTCGTCGTCAGATTGATCAGAGACTTCTGATCCAGGCACTGATCCAACAGACTTTCTTCGATCTCCTCCATTCCTTCGTGAACGTGAATTGGCATCTCGACGAGCTTCTTCACGGGCTTTACCTCTCGAAAATGTTTCTAAATATACCAAATATGCCAACAATATTGAAACGTTGTTATTAAGTACATTAAGTAAGGAAACGTCTTCAGGCACTAACCTGCTTCTCTTTGAGTTTTCGTACGCTTAGGTCTTCGTTTTTTTGACTGCACTAATTCAAATGGTTCTTCTGAACTTTCATCCTTCTTGTCATCTCCCCCACTGAAACTAGTTTGACTTAGAGAAATAGGTTCCTTATGGTCCTTTCCAGAGACAATTTCTGGTTCTTTGCCTTTCTTCTTAACATCTTTTGACTCTTTTGATGGCGATGACTCATTTGTGGTGGTGGTATCACTTAGGAGTAAAACATTCTTCCCAAATCCTCGTTTTTCTTCCGGACTAGCAACTGAGGGTACGACAGAGTTGGCTGATACTGCTTTCTCGCTCTTTTTTTCCAAATCTTTCAGTCCTTTGGTAGAGTTTTGTATTGGCATCACAGAGGAAGCAACTACAGATGGGTCAGGGGTAGCCCTTTTGGCATTATAATTTAAATGATTTTCATCCAATGAAGCGGATTTGACAAGTGTGTCCTTTTCTTTGCGGGTTTTGTCTTTATCGTCTTTTTTCCCCTTCTTTTTACCCTACAATATAACAGTTAGTATTAATTCACAATAGCTATCATAAAATTACAAAAATTATAGATTGCAAGTAAAATTTTACCGCATTAGAAGTATCAAAGCCTTCAACAAACTGAACAAGATTTTCAACAGGATCATCTCCTCGGAATCCAGGTAGTGCTGTCAGATCTACAACTTTGTCTCGTTGCTGTTGTGGTAGTTTTTTTAATTAGTATAATTTTCCGTGTAAAGGAATAGCTAGGCAAAAATATACCTGATTTTTTAACTTCAGTTTCTTCATAGCTGCGTTATTTCGTCGATTAGATCGATCGGCGTTGGACCCTTCAGAAGGACTTTTAGTTATGCTCATTCCCTGTGAAGGGAAGTTAGGAGTTAAACATCGTATCCAACAATTAATTTTTAATATGAACTGTAAAATTGCACAGGAATCGGTTTACTCACAGCTTCATTGGTGGTTTTTGAACCGGGACTAACGAGTGATGGAGCTGAAGAACCTCCAGAAGTCAAGCAAGCCACACTTTTGTACTCTTCGGGTAGCTGTATTCTGTATTTAAAACAATTTCAAAATATTCGAATAATTTTTTTAATGAAACGATAAAATAAAATTGAAACTTACGAATTATTAGGATTTGAGTGGTACAGTGGGTATTGATTATCAAGAGAGGCAGGACCAAGATTTCTACGAGTATGACCTCCATAATGGGTCAAAGTTGAGGTTCCAATGGATGGAGGACTGTCCACAGAGCAACCTGTCAACAATTCGGAGACCAAATTATTCACATCCTCATAGAACACTATCTGCAATGGCATTGATGGCAAAATAGTAATGGGGCCTTCCATTTTGTTCTTTTCGAATCTGGACTCTTTATTTCCTTCCCTACTAACGCATTTCATTAGTGTGCTTATAATTTCTAACTACGTGACAATTATTTTTTTCAAAAATATTAATATCACCGGAAAAGATATCCCTATATTAATCTGGATTTCACTTGAGGAAAATCAGGTTGATAAAGAATTATTTGAAGGAGGAAGACAAAAGTACAGTTAAATTTAAAATGTTATTATATCAGGAAGGATCTCTGCTATCGTTTCGATACTCATATAAAATAAAATATGTAATAGAATTAGTAGATGTTCAAGTTCAATCCATGCCATGGGAGAAACGAGACTCTAATGTCTAATAGTTGATAGTTATTATCAGTTGCCGATTGTTGATAACGTGGTATGGTTTGGTTGCCTATCTATAATATTCTCAATCTTAACTCTATAACTCAACAAGGTCCTTCTTTCCATGAATGAAATTGTAGGCTAGTCACTTACACCCTACACACATGTTGTATATGCACTAGTGGTAAGAAAAAATTAAGAACATAAAAACATACAGTAAGAATCGAAGAAGCTGTTCATGCTAATGCAAAATACATAAGTTTAGTGCATTGGAAATTTAATTCGATGGTCTCATATGAGATTGTAAATATGATTCATAGTCTATTAGTCCTATTGTATTTTATACTATCGTGTTGTGCCTCCTAATTGCAACCCTGTTTGCCTTTGTAAAATCGTTTTCTTACTTTAAATTTAAGAAATTTGAATCTACTAAACTACTCTCAAGATATCTCGCTACATTTGTCAACATTAAGATCTACAGCTACACAATGTTTATTTATTTTATAGCGTTATTAGTAAACATTATTCCCATAAGCGTTGGTTGATTTTGAATGAAAATTTTTTATTTACGACAAATGACATTACATACCGCTTTTGAATCCGTTTGAATGTTCACCATCTCTCTCATTGAAGAAATACAAAGGCATTTGCTGACCATTGCCGTTGCTATCATGACGAGTACGAGGGGTAACGCCGATTCCATTATTACTCGGTGGAGGATATGTGCGTCCATATGCTTGTCGATCAAGTCGTTCAATAGCTTCATCACATTGACGAAGAGTAGCGAATGTGCTAACTGGATATCCACCGTTGCTACGAGATGAACGTCGTTCTTCTAATGATCCGAAACCAGCAGGTGTGGCATCAACTCCAACTGAGTTCAATGATGATTCCGAATTGATTGTTGTCAAAGTGCTGGTGTGATAGCCTAAAGTACCTTTTGACTTGTCTTTATTATCAGGATGGGCGAATGGGTACTGCGAGATTGGTAGCACAGGATTTGCATTGATATCTGATTTCCCCCCCGCTGCTGGATTTAGAGACTGGAGAGATGAAGAGTACTTTTTCCCCAGCTCATCTGTCTCTGGCTTATCATCGGATAGTGCACCCTTCAGTTGTTTAAGAATTTCTTTATGTTCAGGCATACCCTCGAGATTAGCATCAGCGTTTCCTGTCGCTTTCTTCAAGAGCACTTCGAACTCATCTAATGGCATAGCATCCAACCGCTCCTCGATTGTAGAGTCTTTTGAATTGTCACCCACACAACTCATAACGCCGATATCGATATGTTTATAAAATACAATTTGAAACAGTTATAACAATGTAACACAACTACTACTTACTACTTGTAATTTAAAATTTAAACAATTTAAGAACAAATTAATTTCACAAATGTACGAAACTGCTGACGAGTGACGAAGACGAGAAAACTGTCATCCACCTTTGACTGAGATCAATCCAATAACTAGAATAATGTTAATTCCAATTTACAAGACTGAATTTAATTAATTTTTTATAATTTACAGTGTAGAGCACACGATCGTTACGCTATGCAATAATGAATGAATAATGAGTGACACAACACTTACGACTGACTGATGAAGCTGACTGTTGTCTTTGTCTTGACCCACAGGATATGAGAAACTGGACCAATAATGGAGAACGAATGGAATTGAAAGTGAAAATTGCTGACTTTTTACGTCTGACTTGTGCGTGCCTTGCCTTCTGCCTTGCGTTGACCCTGATTGACCGCAACGTAATTTAAACTTGGCGCTGGAGAGTTTTTCTTGGTTTTCTATGCCAAGTAAATGTCAAGGCTTTCCTCATTTTCTCCTCCTACTACTACTACCACTTGTTCCATCATCATCATCATTGTTCTCTCACTCTTCTCATTCAGTAATAATACCACTTCACAATAAGACGATAATCTCATTCCATATTTAACAACCATTAACAACCTATCATATCCATTTTGAACAACACTTATTATTACACATGTTTAATATTTAAAGTCATCTTTGACCTAGGAAGGTCACATCATCAGAATCCATTTCCAAATTGAACCATCACCATGGATACCGTCCAGTTCACGACACACTAAGGAGAATCACAATCTCTCTGTCAATAACAACCTGGTTGGTTTGTTATTTAGTTAGCGACACTTTACGAAGGTTATAATATTTCAATTTAAATATCGTATCGTGTTACATGAATTTCCACAAGTTCACATTCACATAGGACAGAGAATCCGTTTAGTTGCGAACCTAATACCTATTAAATTTACTACTGCTAGATGATGTATCTATTGTTTAAAAAAGATTATGCTGTGAATTTAATATTGTTCACTTCATGATGATTTGATGATTGATTGCATTTGCTTTCTTAATATTCTTAAATTACAATTTTATTTCAAGTCTCACAAACGAGTTTATTATGTCCAGATTCGGATATTCCTTCTTTTTTTCAAATCACAATTTACTAAATTCAATTCGTTCACATTATTTATATACGAAATGTTTTATTTGAAGAAATTTTGTTTTTGCCGTTTTCTTACTTCTTATCTTAATCGTAGATTTGTTTCCTTAGCTATGAAGTATGAAGTTGAAGGGATGTTATAAAAAAAATTAAATTTAAACACCAAAAGTCAGTCGAAGTCAGAGAGGAGATTATGATGAAAAAATGTAATGCAATGCCGTGTTTTATTCTATTTGGCGATTATTTAATTTTGACACATAAAAATGTTTAATGAATTTTGGTAAAGAATTCACCCCGGATGGCCATTTTTGGGTAAAGGTAAACTATCATATGATGAGAATTATTATACCACCACCATATGATAGCATTAATGAAGAAATGGGTAGTAAAATTATGTAAATTATAAAGTGATGTTCCACACTATTAAAAGGAAGATAGAAAGGGGTACTTATAAATTCGTCGGTTTTAAAATCTACTAAACTAAGCTATGTGTAGTAGTAGTAGTAGTAGTGGTACAAGTAGTAATAATAAAGAGAGTAGTTAAAATGTATAGCATTAGAGAATGTGTGTGTATTCTAACCTAGTGAAGTAAGTAGTAGCAAGATGATATTGTGTGTATGTGTGTGTGAACCATATATATGCTACTGATGTGCTCTGCTCAACCATCGCCCAACCATCGACAACACTTATCCTCTTCGCTATAGCTTATTGTATAGCTCACTTGTTGAAGCCCTCCTTCCTCTACACGCCCCTCTATCTCCAATTGGTCTCTCAATAATACAGGGTCACATCTACATCATCATCCCACTACAATATCATTAATCTAACCAACAGAACACCCTGTACCATAACACTTCTCATTCCCATTCACTCTTACGCGCTATCATCTCTCTATAATAATTAGACTAGGGGCATAGCCAGACACATATTTTTATTAGAGGCACACAAAGAGGTTTCTCCATTTATACCAAAAATGCAAAACCAAACCCAAAACATGGACATAAAATTTATATAAAACAATTTTCTTTAAATTTTCCAATTGGGTTATGAAAAACATAACGATTAAACAGATGTAACTCATTTTACATATGGTAAAATTATTAGTTAATTTATTTGCTAATTTCAGGTTTAATTAATATGCAGAGTAATAATTAATAATACATATATTTATAATTTGTTAAGACAGAAAATTTAATTAAAAGATGTTTGATTTGATATCATTTTTACGGGAGAAGCACAACATCTACAAGGACTTTGAAATATTAAGCGACGGAGACACTCCCCTTCGACATTATTA
>JAQFZB010000331.1:0-16529 GCA_034695165.1 Desoria trispinata | reverse complement strand
GTTGTGATTGTTGATTGTGGCAATCTATATATAGGATCAATTGTTAATCAGTGAAATACTCTCTTCGGCTGATCAAGAAACA
Source organism: Desoria trispinata (assembly GCA_034695165.1). NCBI lineage: Eukaryota > Metazoa > Arthropoda > Collembola > Entomobryomorpha > Isotomidae > Desoria > Desoria trispinata. The sequence continues at coordinate 16,447 of JAQFZB010000331.1, read as the reverse complement.
GCGACACTTAACATAAATAAATAATATTCCATTTCCATTAGGTTCATCCTGGATTTAACTCATAAATAAGTAATTGTTGGAGTTATCATTAACTAATTTAATTATGAATGTTAAGACTAATAATTTCATCTTCAATTTAATCCTTTTAGCAGATTGTATAATTCTAATTTAATTCTATGCAATGGCATCAATAGAAATATATCTCATTAATACCACAAGTAATGATGAATAGGATATTAAAAATTGCAATGTTTCATAGAGACGCATTCATAAGCAAAGATGTTGTTAGAAGTTGAATTGCAAAATTCCCAGATTCTAGCCTGCAAATTGTTTACTCAAAATTTAAAATAGGATTAGATTTACTTCGTGATGCATTGGAAGTTGTAGTAAATGGGGAAGACGCTAAAAATGGATAGAAAGGGAATATGAAACCGAAATTGAAGTCCATGGGAGAATTTGGCACTCTCTGATGCCAAAGACTATTTCATTCATTTGGTGGACGCTATTAATTTTAATTAAGCACAAATAAACGGGACAATTGGTTTACTCAAAATTTAAAATACACTTAAAATACAGAGAAATACCATGTAATAATATAATAATATAAATATATTTAGTTAATATTTAGATTGAATAAAGACGAAACTTAGATACCTGTATCAAAGAAGAGAAAAGAGGATAATTATTTAACATAAATAATAATAATGATTTTCATATTTCATATTCTTTTTGAGCGTTATATTCATATAATATATATGTATTTGAAATTGAAATTAGCTTTATTAAAGTGTTTGCACAAAATTACACTGATTTTCAGAATAGTAGCATATAGTAGTAGATCTCCGAAGAATCTTTGGTCCTCTCCCATATATGACGCCAGTGGAACACGACATATGCCTATGTAATAATAATAATGATTGAAGAAAAGAACCTAAAAACCTAACACAACTAAACTACAACATATATATATATATATATCTGTGTGTGTGTACAGTAGAGGAAGTAGCCAAGGGAGTTACATAACTAATAATAAACTAACTGAACTAATTAGAAACTTAATGATTATCTCAGTATCACTTGGATTCTTCTTGGAGAGAGAGAGAGAGAGACTCTTGGGCGTTACATAATAATGATAACAATAAAATAAGTAGTTATATAGACTATGGGCTATGATGATTTATGATTAACCTATGGATCATGTAGTAGCACACAGATTTTTAAAAGTATCATAAAAAATAAACAGAGAAGTGCACAAATATATTAATTGGACAGTTTAGCGTAAGGTACACATCGTCACTCTCATCATCATTCCTCTCTGTCAAATATAAATCTCACCTTAACAACACTACTTACATAACAGTAGAAGAGAGTCAATCTATTTCTAATGAAATATAACATCCTATAAATTTAACCACCTACTACAATATAATATATATAGACTATATATTCAGCATTTTTAAAACGAGTATCTTACAGCACGTACGTATAGATGTATATTTACTATATAGTATATAATATAAATGTACGTTATCTATAAAGCTGATTCGATTTTTAAAGCTACATGATTTGATTTCCGTTGTGGAACTACAACTACTACACATTATATCATAGGCAGATTATTACAAACAATCAAAAATTCATTTCTTTTTTATCATCTATGTCTCAAATATACGTCCCTTTTTCTCGGTTTTTTTTTTCTTAAAAAGATATCAATTAAAAGAAGTTTTAAAATAATAAACGTCTCTCCAACTATAGTCCTTATAATATTTGCTCTCACTCAGCAACATCCCCTTTGTATATATAGTAATGTAGTATATAGTTCTGTACTCTGAATTTCCAGTCGGTTTCATCATTTCGAATGAAGTTTCTGTTTCTATTTTGTTTATATATCTCTCTCTGCATATATATCTATATATATTTGTAATGGGTTAGAGTAGTAGAGAAGTATGTATGATCAATGTCATCAATGGGGCTGACAGGGCGGGAGGGTTACAACACCCCCACGTCACACTCCAGAACAGTCAATTTCAACAATGTCCTTTGGGACGTCAACAAATTGATAAACTAATCGTTGTCCATCGACTTTAGCAAGAATCCCTCGTTGATAGTAGTATCTGTAAATATTACAATGGAGAAGACTAATTAGTAAAACCACCACCACCACCAAATATCCTACCAATACCCATTACATAAGGATAATTATAGTAGCAAGACTAATAAATTAAAGATTTAAAAATGCATTTCTTGTTGGGTGCTTTATCATTCATAATATTTACAATAGAAAGCATTGGGTGGGAGTAACCTAGCAACGCATGAGGAAAACTAGTTAAAATCACGGACACAAGGTCATGGCTAATGAGGAAAACTCACACACATAAACATATATATATACCATTGTATTTATAAATAAGAGCTGGAAATATATAATCCTCAGTGGATACAACTATATTAATATAAAATACTACGTAAAGAATCAATGGATGCAATGGACACATCCCCAATAATAATAAAAAAAGTAAAAAAAAAAAATACTGTATTTCCATATTAATGGATTTGAAAAGCTTTCCCTATGAAACTAAATTGCTTTGATAAGAAAGAGCATTGCATATAATAAATATTTTTTGAAAAGATGAAAGTTGACCTGAGTGCCCGGCCCATGGTTTCGTAGTTCATGTCCGGTTTATTTTTATGAAGTCCCCATAGACGAGAGACAGCCTTTGAGTCAACAAGTTTAAAGATGCCCTTTTCTCGATTTGTCCATTTAATATATCTTGGACAATACTCCTTATCCTGCAATAGCTTGAGCAGAAATTCCCACAAGTACGTCGTTGATCCTATATATAGTATATCAAATGGAAGAGAATATAAATACAGTTATGTAATAATAAATTAATAGTATGAATAAATACCCTCTCTGCTTTTTCGTTTCATGGGACCTTGTTCAAGTGCTTTTGGTTTGCGACACTTTTTCTTAATTCGTGGTGGGAAGCCCAATTCTGCCAAATAGAATTCTTCCATGGAGCTTGAACTTGTTGGGGATGATGTAGATCCATTTAGAATATTCCCATGATGATTGCCCCCATGTCCATGTGATGTTACTGGGGGTGGTCCAAGAGGATGATGGACAAGGGGAGGAGGTCCATTCATCATACCCATACCGTATCCACCCATGTCACAATAGCCCCCATTACCTCCACCAAACCCATAGCCATCTATAGAAATAGAAATAAGAAAAAAAACAATTATTATCAAATGTTTTATTTTTTACATCCATTCATTTCATATATCCAGCATCTCTGCTTCTATTAAACTCCAGCTCCAGCATCTCTAAAAAAGGAGATGTGCAAAAAGAAGAGGATAAAACAAGTCTGCTGAAGATGAGCAGGAGGAGGAGGAGGAGGAGAATATAGAGAAAGCATTGTTGAAAAGATGTGAAGGTGACCTTGGGGATAGGAGTGGACATTGTCCCGTCAAGGGCAAAGCACTAACTAACTATATAAACTCAATTGGTAAACTTCTTCCTTAATCTCCTGCTCAACAACCAGCATCATCATCATCATCATCCTATCCTATCATCAATCATCATATATTCATACATTATATTATTCATCCAGCACCCACCACACTACTTGATAAAATCACAATTGACTTTTTCAAAGGAAGAAAAAGTCCCATGTACTACTATATATGTAGTATAGTAAAATATAACATTTTAAATTTTAATATGTAAAAAGAAGAACACGTGTGGGTAAATAATTTAAATTTTTACTAAGGTTCATATATAGCAAGTAGTGATATGTTAAAATATATGGGGGCTTATAATATGATTTTAGTGATTTTTCCTCTCTCTTTTATACTTTTATCCTATAATTAATACGTAATGGGTTGTTCAGTTTTTATAAATTAAAAAGAGTTATAATATGTATATGGTGGCTGAGATTGGTGGTGGAATAAGTTTTTGTTTGACGGAGGAGAGAGGAAATTGTGCAAGTTGTATTGCTATGAGATAATAGTTTTGATGGTGAGGTAATTGTGTTGGTTGTCGACAACTACTACTACTAGGACGCTCTTTGCTATTTCTTCTGAGGGGAATGGCGAGGGACCAACAACATAATATTGCAATTCCATCCACTACCACTAGACAAGACTAAAGTTGTTCTTCTATGTTATTGCTATATTGCATATTAGAGGAACTGCTGCTGTGAAAAAGTGAATTGAGGATGATGATGAATGGTTGTTGAATTATTTGCAACAAGGCTGGATTTGCAAATTGGCAGTTAGCCTTGAGAGCGGCTACTGACCCACAAGCACTTCTCTCTAATCTATCCCCAACCCACACCACCACAACCCCATACTACTAGCTCTTTTATCATCAACTATATTATAATTGTGTAAATATTCCATTAGAAGAAACACCATCCCCTACACTACTACCTACCTGCTATATAACCCCATAAGCATATAATACACAATTAAACTATTTCTAAACCTCTATTGCAATGTTTTACTTCCATCATCATTACTTCATCCCGTAAAATGTTATAATCCAATTAAATAGTTGAATACTTCAATGTAATGTTGCGTATTATTATTATTTTTTTCTTTTCAATTAAATCTGACCTGACTGATGACTTCTATGTGGGGTTGAGTATGGATGTCTTAAGGGCAATTGACAATAGGGAGATGAGAGATAGCCTGGAGAAGGACTTTCTGGTGTCCCTGGTCCTGGAGCTTAAATAAAAACAGAAACAAATGTTAAATATATATCTTTTAATATATCTTGGATATCTGTATTCATGTAAATGATACCTGGAGTAGGTTGAAGTCTTGCTGCCTTTGTATCGTCGTTGGACGTGTGACCACTGGAACTTGAATCTACATCGGATACCCCACTATCAGCTGGGCTTGGTGGCAGTGATCCTATGGAATTACAATGTCATTTCATTCTCATAATTATAAAACATTTTAGAGGAAATAATAAAAAACCAAAAATGAGAGTGTTGTGATGAGGCCAATAATATCTACATAGGCTTATAAGTATACGTGGGAGAAACATGAGAATAAAAATCTGTCATCCGACATCCCTTCCTCCATTTAATAACCTGCTACCTGTTCTCCAGCTACTCCAGCACCAGTTTCCTGGTCTCTTTCTGTTTTACTAACTTTTCATTTTTTCTAATTTTTTCTTCTTCTTCTTCTTCTGCTGCTGGAGCAATTAAGGAAGAGGTGGTGGTGGTGGAGGATTGTGAGACCAAACCACCACCACCACATCCGTCTCTCTACACAACTCCTTGAGAAACACGTCATTTCCGTTAACTTAATACTAACAACACTTTCTTATTATTACTCAAAGTCAAGAGAAAGGATACTTTTTTATACACTTCTGTTTCTCTGCTGACTGGAATCAAAAACCTCCCTCTATTTAATTCAACCACGGATTAAAATAAAACATTACGTTGTTTCTATCAAATTAAAATACTAGTACATTTTACATTTTATTTGCTATGTTGTTATAATAAAATGTGGGAAATGGATAAAATGTTATAAATACCTGTAGAATTAGGGTTATATGGAGGAATCCTGTGGGCATGATGAGGAATCATGGGGTGATTGAGAATCCCCTGCAATAATGTTGGTCGCTCTCCTCGCCCATCCAACTCCAATAATCCGCTAAGACCCACACCACTCCCATCAACTGCAATTTAAATACAATACAAAATTTAATTATCCACATTTCAATACACTACAAGTACATGTACAACACTATATTTTAATATCATCTCATATCATTGGCATTTTAGAATTTTATAATTTCATTGTATTAGAGTTTCATGTGAAATTTCGTTTGTTGGATGGAGGGGGGGTTGGTTTTATATGGGGGTGGGAGCGGAAGTTTGAATATTCATTTGGAGTATATCTTGTGAAAAATCACCGGAGGATGACGAAGAGACTGGATTTCCGTCTACCTATTATTATTATTATTCTTCTTCTTCTTTTAAAAGAGTTGCAGAGATAGAGAGAGAGAGAGGGAAAAAAGCAGTGGACTGGAACCAGGAAATTCATCATCATCATCACTACCTGTTGTACATTGAAAAGAACAATATACTACTACTACCCACCCCTCATTCTCTAGTAATCAACTAGCATAGCATGGCATAGTAAGTGGACCCTTAATAATAATCTAGATTATTATGCATGCAATGGAAAGTATTTTATGAGTAGAACAGGTAGATTCCAACACTCAAAGCCACCTGTGTCCAGGAAGTGAGTCTTACAAAACATTATCATTAAATGTATAACAGTTGAAAGTCAACTTCCTTCATTTTCATTACATTTTATGGGAAATTGTCAACGGGCATTGTAGATTTAGACGCAGAACATTAACTAAATGTTTTGGTAGGGGAATGATGTGAGAATGGTGGTAATGTGAGAGATATGTCTGGTAGTAGTAGTGTGTGAAGGAATTCGGTGCATTAAAGATTTAGTTGAGGAAGTAGTCGGTCGGAGTGACCTTCATGGAGTCTGACCCAGATGATTGACCTGAATCGGATAGGGGAATTTAGGTCGAGATTGAGATCCATGACCCAGATGAGAGCAGTGAACTGAACACTTCCTTCTTATTCTCCTCTCAAAACCCAATAATAATACTATAATAAGAAATAGGAAGCTCTTCTCCTCTTTTAAAGTGATGCACAAACATGTTCCAAGTGAACAACAATACACAACCAAATGCCCTATTTACTTACACACACTCCCTATCTCTTCTTATCCTTACAAATTTACAACTCCAATAATATCATCCTATACTATGATGCCTGTGGCCAGATTCCAATAAAAATAAAAATACACTCCTATATCAATATCATCATATTACTACTACTATTATCATAGATATAAGCTTGCCCACTGGACCGAAAAAAAGAAAAAAGAAAAGAATTTCATCTTTGGAGAATAATAAATCATGATAATATTATTATTAATAGAGATTTAATTTGTGGTAGTCCTAATGAATATGTAATAATGATGTAAGCACTTAACTATTACAATATTGCTGGGTGTATTATTTAATTTTAAGTTGAATGAATAAATATGAGAATAAGGGAACGGAAGCGGAAAATAAAAGTGTTGCCATGACATCCGGTGTAGTATGTTGTAGCTTTATTAGGAGACATTCTACTATTCTATTACTATTATATAGTTAGTTTTAGTTTAGGTGATGATGGATGGAGTGGGGTTATGGCGCAATGTAAATTTCAATGTGGATTCAACCTTCGCCTGATTCCCATCCCCCCGCCTGACCCACATTTATAGTAGCATAGTAGCATAGCACAATTACATATTTGTACATATCATCACATCACGACTAAAAGTAATAACAGAGAGAGAGAGAGTATAGATGCATTTCAATTTTCAATAGACGAGAATAGATATTGGGGAATGCAGAGAGGGAGTAGTGTGACGAGCTATTATAGAAATATAGCTATATAGCATAAGATAATGGGAATGTTGTTGTGCAAAAGAGAGTGGCTATGAATTGTCTGAATGAAGGGTTGATGATGATGACGATGGGGCAACCAGTGTCGATTGCGTAGTCAAGTGCATTGTCTCATTGTTGCACTCTCTGTTACTCACTCACTCACTCTTCAGTTATTATTACGCCACAAGATAAGATTATGCAATTACTAAAATTACAAATACTTCTTTACCTAACCAACCCCCAAACCCCTCTCATATACAGGGGCTATAGGACTATGCCAAATACCCCTTTCTATATACTATACAAATGAACTTGAGCATTGACACTCACACAAACCAATAACTACTTCAGATTAAAAATTCCCTAAACATTATATATTTTACCAGCAATAGCAAAACAAAACAAAACAATTAAAATATCATTTTCCTAGTTTTACTTTCTTTTGAATATATTATTACTATATTGCTATAATATAGTAACAAAATAATAATATTATAGTTATAGAGAATGGGGGGTAATATGAGGATGAGAAAGAAAGGGCACTTGTCATCTGCAATTATAGTATGTGTGATGGAGTTTGAGTGGACGGAGAATTCCTGAGAATTGAGTGCATCAGAGCTATAGTATTTTATTCTTCGGGTGGGTCAAGGACTAGAGGAGAAGAAGAGAAAAGAAGTCGGGTGTGGATGGTGGTGGTGGTGGTGAAATTCGGAGAAGTGAGATATTGATCCAAGAAGCCGGGTATTATTGATCCGTGTCCGCCGTTGACGTCAACCTTCCTCACTGCAACCTTCAATGCCCTAAACTATAATGACCTTCAACACCACTTCCGACTATCACTATGAAATACCATGCTATTATAATACCATGCATTTTACCCAATCCCTCCTCCTCCTCCCCCCCACTGCCAATACTTTCTTTATATACCATCATAATACAACCTGTTCTCTTCTCACTTGTCACCTTTATCACAAACCCAAGGACATGATCTACAGCTCACATTTCAGAGCACAGAAGGATACAAATATACATATTTAGACCAAAACATAAGGATCAAGGACTGGACCCTTATGTTAAAAATCTATTACAAGTGCTATTCCATTGATATTTCAATGCCATATTTATAGAGATTCTTATGTTCTATCTCTAGGTCACTTTGTCTAAGGTCATCATCAAATAAAGAAACTCTCTGGAGGAACAATATCTTGGAGATCCCTTTGCCAAGGTCTGCAGTCTATTTATAATCACTCCTTTACTCTAGTCAATGTCAATAGTAGTAGTTCAGCAGTTCAGCAGTACAGGAAATCAGTTCCCATAAGAGATAAACAACCCTTTTATTAGCTCCGGTGAACCCTTAATAATAATATAATAAAAGAAATAGAAAAGGCGACCCCGGTCCGAAATGATTGTAAAATAACAAGCTACAACAATGGACTACAATGGTAATGGACTGGTAATAACAATTATAATGCTGATTGATTTTAACAATTGGTTTTTGCCTTGCATTTGTATATTTGGAAGGACGTATTGGCAACAGCTCATATTAAATTTGTCATCCTATAATAATACATTTTATGAGAAATTTCGAATTGTGAGTATTTTTTTTTTTGGTTATGTGCGTGTGTGTACGCGTTTTTTTTACAAGGCTATAATAAAGTCAGAAGCTATTGTTTAGATGTTGAGTTATATGGTGGTGGTTTAAAGAAAGAAAGTGAAATGTTTGGGTTGATTGGAGATACTCGGTTGTGTAGACAAGTGGAGCAAGTTCTTCTCCCTTGTATTGGCCCAATGAACATTTGAAGATAGTAGCAGTAGTAAAAAGGAAGATGATGAGGAAGATGTGCTTTCCCTTGGCGACAAGTGGAGTGAGACGCCCTCATTGCCAACTCAAGAAATAACTAGAGCAGCTTCTTCTTCATCTAAAACATCATATTATTATGATCATGACCATAGCACATCTCTCTTTCTCATTAAGATAACATTCAATTAAAACTTCTTCCTTCCGTCCTCAAACTACAGACAGACCCATTCCAAAATCAATGTCATCAATTACTCTACTACTACACTGCTATGCTCATGAACATGTGCATAGAAACTGATATATAATTACTAATTATGCATTTTAGCTGATCGTTTACTTTAAAGTGGATTCACATTTGATAATAATATATAATCTATTGAATAAATGCAAATCTCAAGAGCCTCTATATATCTTATCTGTGTGGATAATTTGATTGACAATTTAATTAGATATGCGGGAGACGGAGCTAGCTAGTAACATATAATGGGGATAGGAGGAGAATGAGATTTCCATTCGTTGTGAAATGGGATGAGATGGGAATATGAGACTTTTCCTCTGTTGCTGAGTTCTATATGTAATGCTATTACTTACGATATCTCTTCATGAGTGACTTTTTGTACGCTTTTGGGTTAATGCCCAAATCCAAGGGCTGTCCATCAGAATCTCCATCAGAATCCGTAAGACTTGAACTAGAAGAGCAAGAATCACCTCTCCAACCTCTTCTACGACCTGGACAACTTAAATCCAATGGGGCTACAAGGGCATCATCAATATATTCCCCCCCTTCATCCCCTTCTTCTTCTTCCTCTTCACAGTCCTCATCATAATCCTCAATCACTTCTTCTTTGACATGATGATGGTGATGGTGAGACTGCTGGAACTGATGATGATGAACATTCTTCTTATTGTGATAATGATGATGATTTCTGAGCTCAACATCATCATCAACACTACTACTATTATTATTGTCAACAATATCAGAGTCTTTACTCCTACGCATTATTCGTAGAAGAAGTATCTTTCTCCCTTTTTTACCCGCTGATGATGCTGATGAAGCTATGGGGGATGAAAATGGTTTAACATCCCCAGACTCTTCAATTACCATTGGGGATGATGGGGGTGAAGGGGTTCTCCGAATGAGATTCAATGGATTATTAATGACACTGTTGTTACCACCACTTTTACTACTCATATCAACTACTTCATCCAATAAAGGAGAAATCCCAAGGCTAACACTCATTTCTCCAGACAATATAAATCTCTAATTTTATCCAGTCCAATTATTAATCCACTCTGATTACTACTCCAACGAAATTATAATGATCAAACAGTTTTGAGCACATTTTTAAAATTTTTTGTAATTTTTTAATTTTACTTAATTTTGATTAATTAAATTTTCTTAGAAAATGAGAATCAGGAGGGCAGGATATAATAGCAGCACAGCACTAGTTAAATATCCGAAACTAATAAAACAAAACACTTGACTTTGACACTAACTGTGCTTAGTAACAAAAATTAAAATAATTGAATACTAATTGTAGTGTAGTGAAAAACCCTCTGTAATAATATTATAGGTTTATGTAGTAAAAGTATAGAGAGAGGAGTCGGATTGGTTTTTAAGAGTCGGAGTGGCCGTGTGCTTGGTGCTTGGTGGTTGGGAAAAGACTGAATAGACATAGACCCACTGACTCACTTACTCTCGTTTTCTACACTTCACTATAATATGCTATACTACTACCACCACTCTGTACTTCTGTACTTCTGCTGTTGGGGTAGGAATCATACCCCTTGCAGAGATCTCAGGAAATCGGATACCACACACTAATCGTAAGAAAGAACTAAGATTTCAAAAATAAATTTTATTTTTTATTTTTTATTTTATTTCAGAGGAGACGTGTAGTAGTTAATCATGTCATCTGATTTATAGAATAAAAGAACCAGCATAATAATTCTGTTGATTTGAGTATTTGAGAGAGAATGAAGTAATAGGAAATAATGTTAGTGATGATTATTGATTAGTAATGGGGCCCTTGGTTCTTTAAGTAAATAGATAAGAAGAAGAATGAAGTGCAGTTGGCCAAGAGCGAGCTAAGTGTAAGAGTGCCGCAATGAACTTCTACTGCTGAACACTGCAAATTGCACCAATAAAGCTACGCAACAACCACGCAACAACAACAACCCACAACAATTGCCACACACTACTACTACTCCTCTATTATATATATATCTCTAACATTTGCAAAATATATAAAGATAATATCTCATCCTCTATACATTATGTGAATCAAAGATATTTGCCAATTTTAAATTATATCTACAATACTACTATACAATTCTATTTCTCAGTTGAATAAGAAGGAATGGGAATTCATGATAAGTATGTTTCAATGTTTCTTAACTTTTATGCTGTGGCGCAAGTACAACTACAGAAATCAACTATACATAGGAAGAATAGTAGTAGGGTATTATGCAAAATACCCTATTCCTACTCCTACAACAGATTTCAGTTTTTTATTTTAATGGCCTGAAAAAGGGTAAAGATGACCCTATACTGATGTCGTCTCTCAGAAGATAGTATTATTAGACTGGTGTGGTTGGTAATGAGAATTAAGTTGAGACTTTAAAAGTCTTCTTCTGGTGTCCAGTTTCAGAAGAGGGTCATTTGTGCATAATTTGTCTATGGTGTCGTCGTCAGTCGGCATTTCTCTACCACAGAGCAATAGCGTTATATACCAGCAGCACATGTGTCAGAGGGGGTTAAAAAATCATAGTTTTTAAAAAAAGAGTAAAGGAATATAATGTGATGATGAGAACATGTGGGACACTTAATGGATTCTCTTAAATAAGGAACTTTTTAGCAGCCCCAATCCATAACTCATCATAGGATCATCTTCTTGTCATCCCCAACCAAACAACCATAGGACTACTACTATAGGTTAGCAACTGTCCTCTGCTTCTCATCTCTATACAATCATCATTAGAATTATTTAGAATACAGAGGACTACTCTGTCTCATATGTCTCTTCGAACCAGGATCAGCCTTCACCCTTGTTTAACTTTAAAAAATAAGAAAGGTCAAAGGCCAAAATAGATAGATAGTATCATATTCCGCCAAAATAGTTAAGGGTTAAGTTCCTACTCAGCGGTCCCTTTTTGCCCTTTGCCCCTATCCAGAGAACTTAAGGACTCCAGCAGAAGAAGACGAAGAAGAGTTTCCCAACATTAAACACTGTAGCAGATGATTCTCACGTTTTTTACAATATCCAATTGATTTCCATATTATTTTTTATACACATTGCAACAATTATCGCATAAAGAAACATAGAAACATGCAACAGTTCAAAAGAACGAATATTTAATCATTTTTTTATACTGTGGCAGGGTAAGAGGGTAAGAGGGCAGGTCAGGTAGGAGAGAGCATAAAAAATAGATATGTAAATCACTTGGATTAATTGGAGGTTATATGGTATATGGCTATGGAGTTTTTTCTACTGCCTTTTTTTTCTATTCATTTGATGAACCCTTTTATCAGAGTAAGACCCTTGACTCTGCGACTCTTTTTAATTGGGATGTGGCCAAGAACTTAATTGCCGTAAGGAATAAAAGATCTCCATGCAAATATCATCTTCATCTCTATACCCTTTCCTTTTTATGCAAATTCAAAATCTATTTAAATCTACTCTGATTATTCACCTTGGTTTTTTTATATTGAGAGTTTAGAACCCTTTTTATGGAAGTTGAAAGGGTAAAAAAGGTTAGATGCTATGGGACCTTTCTTGACATTTTCATGGCTCTGGGAGTCAATAAGGGTCCCCTACCATACCATACCATACCACCAAAGACTTAAGAAAGGGTTTTTGTTCTCCAACATGCAGAATGCAGATGCTTATTATGCAATACTAATGCAATCTAATGACTTTCTTCTCATCATCTTTCTTGAGTAAAAATAAAAATATCTTATAGGTTTCATTTTCATTTAATTTAAAAGAGAATGAATAAAATGACCCATTAAATAAATATCCGAGAAATGTTTTCATTTATTGAACAAGAGTCACGTTCAATACTATTTAGAGCATAAATAAAATGGATTTAATAATATCCTGCTAATAATAATAATAATAATAATAATATTGGAAGAGATTAAATTTCATAGTCTCACGTTCTTCTTATTATTCTCCTTTTTATTCATTCAAAAAGAGTTAACCCAAATGCAATTCAATACTATTATTTATTAATAAAATATTATTACAATCCACGTACCCATAAATATCATCTATGCACCTAAAATAATTCCCATTCAATAAGCAAATAATAATAAATATTGTTTATCTCTTTCGGACTTTGATTTCTAATTATCACCAATTGAAATTTAATTCCAAGACATTCCACTATAACTAGTAACTAGAGTTCTTAAAATTCCAAAGACAAATATCTTTTTAGGATATAGAATATGGTATTGGTCTATAATTGGTCTATTTGTAGTGGTATTATTGATGGGGGGAAATTGGGAAACAAGAAAATATAAAATATTACAATGTGAAATAAGAGGATTGAAAGATATAATATTCCATGGGGAAGAATGAGATAGTATCTATGAATAAATACATGTTTAGAGCATATACTATACTCTAAGTATATGTCTATGAGTCTATGTAATATGTTACTCAACTTCTTTAAATACCCCTTCTATATACACTATAACACTAATAATGTAATAAAATATTGCAAAAAATACTCATTATTTGCACATAGCTAATCCCCATAGTAGTGTATGCATGTATTACACGATAAGAGTTATCTGAAATACTCTCAATCCTTTATAGGCCTTTTCTATACAAATATAAAGAAGGTAATTGTCTATTCTTCTGTTCTCTTATAAGTATATAATTTGTGGATGCTATGTGTTATTACAAAGTATATATACTATAATGTTGTTCTCTGGTGGTGTTCTGGTGGTGGTGTTGCGAAAATGAGAGAGAGAAAGGGAATATAAGAAGTTGTTGTTGGTGACCTTGTATGCGGCTATTGACTGTGCAACTGAACACACTGCCCCCACCACCACCACCACCACCAAAGAGATACATCCATCAACATAATACTACTCTTCCGGAAGGAAATTACACCCACCCCATTATTATTACCCCCCATTTCCATTATGGAATGTAGTGGAAGCTCTTATGGAAACTATCTAAAACTAAAAAAACCATAAGAGAAAAGTGGAAATAATCATTAGTAGCTGTTTGATTTGTGATAGGAGCAGGAGCAGCAGCAGTTGTTTAATATGTATGCATATGATGCAGTGTGTATGTATACAGGCTTGGCTTGTCCTTGAGAGTGGTCAACAACTCAACAGCAAAATACAAAATCTCAAGATGTATATATTTGCCAACTCTCATTCACATAGGGCAAAGAGAGAGGAACTAATTGGACAACTCCTAAAGTCCAATGAGCCAAAGTAATTCATTATTATATACCCCCACTACTTATGCATCATTTCATTTTACCATTTAACAGATCATTTCATCTACAATGTAGAGAATATTTATGTCACATTCCCAACATACCCCCCTTTCCTTATAATGTCACTCCCCCCCCCCTTCTCCATACAGCAATTAAAATTACACATTAAGGAAAACATGTGACATCTCATTAATTATGAGCCTTAGGCATGGATGATATACCCCTTGACTTGACATGCACTATATATACTTGTCATATTGTATTGTGTATGAGGGGAATACCAGATGCATTTAGTGAATGTGTAAACAAATTATACAGAGTACTAGATGTTTGGGATACCGGGTATTTGACTAGAGATAAGTAGCGGGTATTATACGGAGAAGGATGCTCTGGATAAAACGGAGGCCTTGAGTTATTTCGGTGTGACGGAAGTGTCCTTGGGTCGGGAGAGATTGACGTCAGTGGTGGGATACCCATTACCTGCCTCTATCTATATACTATATACCACCATGTCCTACCCTATCCCCTTTCTCCGCTTTCACTCCATACACCATACTCCATACCACCATATAACATCTATCTCTATCTAAAACCTCTTTAAATCCATCTCCTCATCATTATCTCTATTAGCTACAAACTACAGAACAACAACTTAAACTAAACACACTTTTCATTCTCTCACAAAAGTGGATTTTTATTTTCATTTAAAAAAGCTATTTTTAGCCCACACACACTGACTACTACTACTGATTGTGAGAAAGAACCTTGTCGTCAACAAATATGCGTAGAGGAGACATTTTATTTTTTTACAGAGACAGAGGGTATTTTACTTTTTACGCGACAATGAAATGACGGAGGAATTTACATAGAGGGGATAAGACTACGGTTAACTATTCCACTATTGAATGCATGAATGAGCAAAGGAATTGTCCTTGAATTTCGAGGATGGATATCACAGAGATCTCGGTTTTGATCCAAGTTTTATCTTTCCCCCTTTTTCTTACTATAACATTTGATTTTTTATATCTATGTATGTCTGCCAAAGAGTTTCACTTTCTTTGATAGGAATAGTAGTAATATTCGACCCACATAACAGCCTCCCTCAAGGATATCAAGGAAGAAACTTAAGAACGCCAAAAAATAGACATTTTAGACATTTCTCTCTCTCTCTCTCTTACATCCCGCATTGTCTCAGGTCGGAGTAAATGACGATATACTAACACAACACCAACATTAATGGTACAATGACAGATCACTCTCTTAAAATTACAACCGTCCTTGGCCGTGAATTTATTTTTATATTTTTATACTTGAGTTTTTGTTTTTTTGGTGTAATGCCACATATAGATATGAGATGTTTTAAAATAAATGTTTTAAAATAAAAACTGACCTTTAATGGGAACTCTTGAGCAGCTTTGTCCTTCCTGTTGAGATGAATCTCCGCCACTCATTGGGGCAGCTAGTTTCTCTATAAAAATAATATGAATTTCAAAAGAGTAAGATATATACAGAGAGATAGAATTTATAATATATCATTATTATTTAACTCCGTGTTCATCTGACATTATCATTATTAATGAATTGTGAGGGGGGGGGGGTTAGATCTCTTCTGGGAGTCGGAATGGGGAAGAGTGATGTGTCCCTGACCTGGCTCACAATATTTTATTGATCCATATCAAGGCCAACTGACAAAACACTTACATTTCTCT
>JAQFZB010000330.1:0-16553 GCA_034695165.1 Desoria trispinata | reverse complement strand
TATCTGTATATTAATATATATCTTATAGAACATATAGCACATAGTAAAAGAAACAACGAGATGAGCATCTTGAATAAATAATGGAGAGAAGACAATTTTTTGAAAACTTTTAGCTCACAAGAAAAAAAAACATTTTTCCTTTGACTTATCTGTTCTCATATGAAATACTAGATATTTGTCTACTTAGTATTTTGGCGATTGACGACTCTTAACAAGATCTTATTCTGTGACAAAAATAAAAATAAAAAATACGAGCGACAACACACGGGACTACGGGACATTTTTTTTGTACCACGCCTTTTTCCCTCTCCTCAATGAAAATAAGCTACATAATAATATACAAGAAGCTATACACATATGCAAAAGGCTAGGAGTCAAAATATTATATAATTACATTTTTAAGAACCATTTTAACAGCAGCCACCCACCCACATATATATTTCATTTCAGCGTTTGAAACTTTAAAACTTGTTCTTAATAAGCATAACAGCCAGCTAAGCACAACTTTATTGAAATCCTGACTGTCGGCGTAAATTCAATGGGATAATTTACATTTTGCAAATCAGTGAATAATCAAATCATCGGTTTTTCACTTCCGTTCGAACACTGCACTGACGACGATGACGACAAGGATTACGATGACGACTAGTTTGAGTTAAAAGGAAACTGCCAACTAAACCAAAAAACCTATAAATAATTCCCATGCGTTTCTTCTTGAAGGATGGGTTGAAATTTTAATTATTATGTAAACGCATTTATAAAGCTCTTTTGAGTTATCATTGTGCGTGCAATGTTGGAGCTCCATGAATCTTTCATTTTCATAGCAGCAGCAGCAGTAGCAGCCCCTCTTCGTTTTCTCAGTACTTGTCCGCGTGACTAAAATTGCATTGCACCATACCACATATAAATTGATATGAATCTGTTGTCAATTTAATTTATATTAATTTCAACTAAGTGGACAGTGGACCTCTCTCTAATATTCTGGGGTGCATTAAATAAAAATCCCTCCAACTTATACTTAACTAATTGGAAATTGCTTAAAACCCTAAGAGCTTTAAGGGTTAACACAAGAAGTAACACTAAACTCATTACAACACTTTATATTACTCACAACATTATTATGCTTATGCTGTTGGCAATTATTATTGTTACAACGGAAATATTCCTTCACGCAATGTTAATAATAATTGTAATTCTACCTACCCCCGTAGCAAACCAAATAGGAGTTTGGCTTTTACTGTGGCTTGCAAAAAATATCATCCATACCATAAAAAATAATTTTATGAATGAAACTCAAACTGAAAGAACATGAAGCATTAGGTAGGTATAAAGCTGATGAAAAATTACAGCCTTGCCCTTTATAAAATAAAGTCTAACTGGAATAATAAAAAAATAAAAACGGATCTTTTAATATCAACTTTTAACACTTTATATTCCATATTGTAGTATTATACGTCAAATGTTTTCCCACACACACACACACATCCCTAATAATCTAGTAAAAATAAGAAAATGAAATACACGCGAAGAAAGAAACATCCTATAAAATATTTTGTACAGAAGAAGAATAGAACAAGCTAAAGCTAGCTACATAATTGGTGATGATGGTATGGAAGTTAGTTTCTTCTTGGAAATGGGAGTGAAGCCAATAAAATGTCAAAATTCAAGCTAAAACATCAAGACTTTCAAAACCCCGTCATTTGGCACATGTCGTAGTAAAAACTTCCATACGAAAGAAAATGTACAAAAATTTCCAATATTTAAATTCATTTTCAAAAATGGGGAAAATACAAAATACAATTCTTTAATTTAAATCACAGAAGTCTATTACATAAGAGAATACCACTTGTACATAATATAACGCCATTATGTTCCACACCTGTCCTGCCCCTGTCTGAAACAATAAGACCAGACCAGACCAGACCACAGACCCATGATCTACTACTACTACCCTTGTATAATAATTCCCTATTGAATTATTATTGGTTTTAAAAACTCTATTTAAATACTCATCTCTTCATTCAAAGCAATGATGAGTCATGAGAGAGTTCAATTCTTCAATCTCATGAGATATCAATTGGAGACTAAAAACATTTAACTATATAAATACCATTATGTTATAGATAGGGATTTGAAATTTCAAAAGTGCTGTGGTGGATGATTAATTTTTAGGGGAGGAAAGCAAAAAGTCGTAAAAATATAAAATCTAAAATCTCCCTCCAATGCAACAACCAAAGTATTATAAAACTGTATATAATATAGTTATAGTTAATTTCGTGTTTAAAATTAAAAGAGCTAAATAGAAAATTAAAAAGTAACATATATAAGAATACATAAGAGGAGGAGGCCATAAGTTGATTGAACGCTTGATGAACGACACAACACAATGCATTAGAAGTTTTTAGAACATGATTATTTTAACTTTGCAAATCTCAAATCACCAACCAACACATGATGTGTACAAGGGTTGAAGTGTATAAATATAAAAATTAAATTAAAATGCAAGTCTCATATTTCATAAGGCATATAATAGAATAGAATTCATGATGTTTTGCAATTGCTATATGAATACACTATATAACCATAGTTCATGACATGCAATATGCAGCTACTTTTATTCCCTAATATTTTGCCTTCATACAAACCAATAAAAATATTTTTAAATTAACTCTAATACTAATTAAATTCACTAATTCTCAATACATGCAGTAGAAAAAGAAAATCATAACTCAAATTAATCGTAAATCAAATCAAAACTATTGTACATTTTTAATTTTACTCTGATTTTTCAAAGTATAATTTTCATAAAAGATTAAATTATCTCTGCTTGACTTTGTTGTTATTCTACATGAAACATAAAAATCCCTCTAAACTTTCTTTATCTGCGTATTATCTTTTATCTTACTCTTATAACAAATATTTAATTTGGCTTTACTACTTTATCCGGCTTTCATGAAATTTCAAATCCTTTATCAAATATATAAACAATTCAAAGCATTTTAACCGATGCTTTGACGTGAACGTTAATGTTAAATTTAAAATAAAAAATTAACCGTAATCATACTATTTTAATACTTACTAAAGTCTTTTAAAAAACTATATGTTCCAAAAAATCTAAACTTTCATGAAAAATCCAAAATTCCCTTCAAATTGTATTTGTATGCAATAAGATCCTTAAATGACAATATATTATAGAACATACATAATAAAACTTTTAATTTCATCTGGAAATGGCGTTCCTCTTTCCTCTTCTATTTGAAAAAAGGAAAAAAATCAGAATCGCAAACTGATGTAATAAAGGTAAAGTCACGTTATCAAAATATATTAAATATTTGACATCGATTTATTAAGAAATCGTACATCATATATGGATATATGGAATTGTGTAATCCCAAAGCAAAAACCAAAAACCAACAAAGAACAAACTGACTGACATCCGTTTCCCATCCTATGCCGACTAAACATTTTGTTATGTTCAAGGAAATGGGGTTTTAATAGCTTTTGAGCATAGGTTAAGTAAATAATACTATCCATATCCAATAACCACCTTTGCAATAATGATAAGCTAAGCTAATACAAGATATGAGCAAAATGCCCACGTTTCAACAATCTTCAATCAAAAGACAAAACTACAAATATGGTCATTTTCATCAACCATATAAATCCCATCTTTTATTCAACAAACCAGTCTGTGAACTGTATAACTGTTTATTCTCTTGACAGGTCAGAGTTGATTTCATATTTTCAACAGCCATAATTATTTCACAAAAGACAAAGACAACAATTTCCATAACATGGTTTGCTAAATTAAAATACACTTTAATAATAAATAGGACAGGTATTTGATATTTCAAGGATTGTTGGGAATATCAGACATGTTTATTTATAATGATGACTCATCCCTGTCCATAACTCCTTAATCAATCCCCATGTCAAAAATATTTAAGCTAAATATGATTATTATTTAAAGAAGAGTTTAATTTAAGGAACCCTGCTGAGACTGGCCTAAGGAATAAGACAATAAGACAAAATATTGAAATCCTATCTAATCAACTATGTTATTAATGTTCAGGTAGGAAAAGGTACATATGGAACAAACCTTGAGTAAATTACTATTAAATATTCATAGTACTTAGCTGCTCTGGGTGACATTCCCATCATCATAACCTAAAGCTAAAGCCAAGGAAAACAAACTCATTACCTCAGAAGAGTATGAAAACGAAAACTTCAACTCTAAATTTTCAAAACCAAACCATGAAACCATATACACCATAATTATAATACTTATGGTATGCTGCTTTTATTTTCATTAGTTGATAACATGAGAAAAAGAAATTATTATTTCAAAGCTAAAAGCTACTAAAAGGAAGGTGAAAAGATGAAAATATCTTCAACAGAACAAATTGCAATCATAAAAATAAAAATTCTTTCATAATGACTATGTAATGGCCCTTAAGTTAAGGAAAGCTAGAGGGGCCCTTATTTTTATTTCTGAGACAATAGGCAAGCTAAGATTTAAATCCATTATCTTGGACATCTTCTCTGGCTGATGGTCATTTGGTCACTTAGTCATCAGTCATCAGCCAAGAGATTATAACTTGACTTGCTCCATTAGTTTTATGATAGATAGTTAGTGGTATATGAAAAATTATGAAAAAAATGTCAAGTACCCTATTATGAAGTTCCATAATAAGGATAAGGTATATGATCTCAAGTGAAGTCCTCTTTGGCATTAAAAGTGCTATTTCCGTTGTCAAATCTAAAGAGATTCTAATTTCCATTATGATGCAATCAACCTCATGCTGTTGAATTGTATTGTCAGAGTCAGAGACATAAGTCAATTCAATGAAATATTATATATTTTACATCCAAACCGCTTCGTTAAGTACGGAAACCGGAAGTTGAGTGACAATGCATGTAAATGTGCATTTTCCACATTGTTTTCTCCCCTAACTCTTCCTTTACTATTCCTGTCACGAGCACAATTTTCACAATGAATGAATCCAAATAAATTATAAGGAAAAGTTTATAGGTGGAGAGGATTATCTATTATATTATGCATATTGTAATAAAATATGGAAAAGGTAATGTTCCTCCTGTTCCTGCCTCTCTTATATAAATATATCTACGTTTATGCAATCAACGGACCTTGACTTGACTATATCAACTCCTTTAAAATTTTAAATTAATATAAATCCACCCACACAAATAATACTACAATACAAAAGAGCTTCTTCTACATTTCCCAGTTTAAAATTAAAATTAAAAATTAAAATCAAGATGAGAAAGCAATCCATAAATTCAATAAGAACTTTTACTATTTACTACATGGTTCATTTTAAAATTTTAATTTATGAGAAAATAATTTCTTTGTTAAACTATGAACTAATACGTAACTTATTGAAATGTGAATTTGCATATACGCTAAATAGCTATGTTCAAAGTGATTATCACTTTTCAATATTAGAATAGAAACAGCAATTTCAATGATCCCCTTTCTTCTCAAGCTAAAGCTAAAAGCTAAAAGCTATTATACTTTTACGTAGAAGCAGCAGAATCAAGTTTCTTTTTCATGTACAATAGCATAAAAGTCAAAACTGAGAACAAGAAAACAAAAGTGTTGGAAGTTGAAAATTGAGCTCTTCCCTGTCTCGACTGAAAAAAAAACTAAAATCGTTCAGTTCAAATTCAAACATATTTATTACTTTACTTATCGAATATCCTAGAATATATTGATTCCGACAAATACTGCTGATGCTGAACCGAGGCTTGAGTAACAAACTAACAAGGACTGAAGAGTAAAAATGAAATCAGAGATATTTCTAAACAAGTGCATAATGTACAACGTCAATAAAATAAAACAGTGAATGATTTCATGTACTTCGGACCCCATTTTTACTTTTTCTTTTAGGTACTTTCATCCTTCCATTACACACATCTAACTTAATATTTAAAATTTTAAATCATACGAGTATTTATGCTTTTAATAAATTAATTAATATTTCTGACAATTCGTCACACCTCTACAATCTACAATTTTCATCCGTTTCATCTTATGAAAAGTAAATTGGAATTGAAAATTACAACAGTTAGTATATAAGTGTAGGGGTAATTGAACGATGTATTGGATCGTTAATTTGGAAAGCAATTATGCAAAAGTATTTATAGGATTTCCTACCAACTAAAATTCCTCATGAGAAAGGGGAGTATGAAATGCATTTTATTTTTATTTTAATAACTTCCCAATGTTATTAATCCCATGCCCAACAAAAGGCACAAGCACAAGGTACTAATTTTCGGGATAATAATATTAGGATATTTGAAATATTTTTGTACTATGGCCAGATGAAAATCTCTTTCTGAATTTCTTTTTATTAAAATATGTTTTTGGTTTCAGTTGGAAGCAAAAGTTTAGATGTAGCGCAGAGAGGGTGTGAAGTCCTAAGTAAATACATTATCTATCATAAGTGCAAACAAGATTTTCTAATTTAAGAGCATATGGATGCATGTTATTGGATGTGGTGAATTGTCTGCTACAACATTGCTTCAATGTTTACCTTTCACCCTTAACAAATTTAACAAAAAGAACCACAAGATAAAAATAAAGACTTTCAGCTATATAGACCCAGGTATTTTATAGGCGTTATTAGTTATTACTATACCACAATGGTTTTTGTGATGTTTGTGACGTCTTTTCTTTGAACATTTTTAGCCTTTTAGTCAGGATGTTGACTGTTGACACCAACTAATTAGTCTAATGAAATTGAAATGAGTTGTATCGCGAAATATAATAGATGTACTCAATTGAGATAGTGGTAATAATAATTCAAATATTCCTATTCCTGTAGCAGTTGTCCAATCTTCAATATGGGAAGTTTGAATGCAATGTTTTAAATTCTTAAAGTCAGATTTCTTACCTTTTGAAGTTCGTATAATTGTTGCTGAAGTCTAGCATTTTCTTCCTAAAATAAAACAAATGTTTGTTTTGTTATTATTCCGGCTTAATGTTGTAAGCAATAAAATCCAGGAAATTATTGCAAATCAAATTCAAGTACCTGGCATTTGTCAACCTCTTTTTTCTGTTCTTCCTACAAAATAAACAAATATTAGTTCAATAGAAATATTTTTACATTTAAATACTACAATACGATAGTTTCGTTACTGTCTGGTTATATATAAGTATAATTAAAAATTATGAAATTAATATGAATTTAGAATTTGACATTGTACATGACTTAGGACTAGACGTACATTTTTATCCAAGATTAATTTGTCGTAGAATTCCACCAGTTCCTTATTTTTTGAATCTAGGGCCTTAGATTTGTCTTCGAAACCATTTGCGAGTAATTTGAAATGTTCAATCTGTAAAAATAAATTAAATTCTTTTATATACTTGTCAAACTAACAACTATACACGTAATTTAAAAATTAACAACACACTTCATTTTTCTGTCTTGTTGACACGTCTTGTAAATCTGCAAAGGCACGTCTGAGAGCAATCAGGTCCTCACTTAATCCACCTGTTATAATAATAGCAATATTATTAGTATTATATATAGTATGTGGTAGTCGCCTACCCGTAGCGCGGTGGTCTCCTCCCCCGGCCCGTAAAAAGGATCCGCTCGCTCCCCGTTCTTAAATTCCACCAGGTTAAATTATAAAACTAACTTAAACTTGATTTCTAATTTCTAATATTAATTCAAATGATTGTGGTGTGTGGTGTACATGTCACTGAAGGAGACGAAAGACATTCCAGCAATATGATTTCAGATTGATTAATAAAGTCAGTAGTATTAGCAATTTCATTAAGTTAAGCTAATTACGGGTCATCATAATTTAACCTATCCTACGCGATGTCTGGCAAAGGCTGATTTTAATTAATTTTTACTTTGTTGTATGTTTGTTTAATTTTAATTAATTACAATTACATTAAATTAACGATTGATATTAACAAAATAATATTCAACCCTTCAGTATCCAAATTATACTATAAATTGAGTAATTAAATTATTAGGACTCGGGAGAATTATTATCCAACGTTATTTAATTAATTGAATAACTTACTACTTACTAAAAAAATTAATGTTTGTTTACATTAGTTTTGAACTACGCGCGCTTTCAGGCTACTCTAGTTATATTAACCACACCTACATACACACATCCAGTTCAAGGTCACTCTTCTGTCTGATCAACCACGCACACATATGAGCTACATTACACAGGTCCATATTCCCATGCCATGAGATGTTGCTCGTTCAAGGAATGAGGTTCGACTGAGGGGGAGGCGGGCGTGCACCCCTATTTATACTTTTTGCTACGTCTGCGTGGTTGGTTATACCTAACCTTGAATTGAACTGCACTCCTATATCTCCAACAGCTATGGGTGTGGTTGATATAACTAGAGTAGCCTGAAAGCGTGCGTAGTTCAAAAATAATGTAAACAAACATTAATTTTTTTGAGTAAGTAGTAAGTTATTCAATTAATTAAATAACGTTGGATAATAATTCTCCCGAGTCCTAATTATTTAATTACTCAATTTATAGTCTATTTTGGATACTGAAGGGTTGAATATTATTTTCTTAATATCAATCGTTACTTTAATGTAATAGTAATTAATTAAAACTAAACAAACATACAACAAAGTAAAAATTAATTAAAATCAGCCTTTGTCAGACATCGCTTAGGATAAGTTAAATTATGACGACTCATAATTAGCTTAATTTAATGAAATAGCTAATACTCTGACCTTATCAATCAATCTGTAATCATATTGCAGGACTGAATGTCTTTATCGTCTCCTCCAGTAACATGGACACCACGATCAATTTTGGAGACCCACAAGGATTTGAATTATTATTATTAGAAATTAGACTCTTTAGGTGAGTTTTATAATTTTACGAGGTGGAATTTAAGAACGGGGATGTAATTACCTTTCCGGGCCAGGGAGGAGAGCACATATATAGTTTAAATTCTTTGGGAATTCAAATTGTAATAATGTCATATGTTTCAACATACCTGGACTCTGGGATTGATCTATTTCGTCATCTTCTGGGTTGTCTGATAAAACCTCTTTAGTAAAATTGCTAATTTGCCCAGTTATGCTTGCCAAACTGTCTCCAAACCAAGTTGCCATATTCAATATCTCTAATGTAGAAATTCGTACATTAAAAAAACGTCCTGAAAATAGTCAAATAAAAATACGGTTATTCTGTTATTCATTCAATTCTTAATTCTTATTTAAGATCCCAGATGTAGATTTAACTTTAACAACATTTAACAATGGGGAACCCGTTACAATTCAACTCTTACTTTTAATGATTACACGATATTACGATTATTACGAATCAAAGAAGAATCCAGAAGAAACCTAAATCAAAGTAATCAACGTGTTATTACTTCGACACCTGTCTTCTCCTGATCGTCACATCTCTCTCTTTTAAAAATTACTCTTTGGCTTTATTATTTATTAAATTTTTATTTCTAATATTAATTTTTAATGTTTGATTTAAATTTCAAGTACGAAATAATTTTTCCGTTTTTGACAAATCCTAATTTGACTTGACTGAATGTTGAGTTTTAATTTCGCGGTTCTGGATTGAATTATTTATTAAGAACACGTAGAACTTTCTATGCTCAATTCTTAGCTGGGATTCAACCTCATCCCTAAACACCTCAATTCTCATCATAATATGGATTCACTCCCGTGTTTAGGGATGAGGTTGAATCCCAGCTATATGGATTTAATTAATTATCATCTCCATTTATAATTTGTGACCTGTGACCTGCGACATTCTACAATTTTCCCTAATGAACGAATTAAAAAAAGTCTTACTCGCTTCTGTCTGCTGTTTTTAAATTTAAATTCTTCAAGTGATATATTTCAATATTTCACAATATGCACATTAATTATACACATAAATATAAAGTTAACAAAATGCTTAATTTTTCAGATTTGCTAAATTGCTAATACACACATTGTTTTCATTTTGTACCTAACAAAAACAAAAAGTAATTAATATCAACTAAAAGCTTCAAGTCTATCTGCAATCTGCAAATCGTTGGATTTTTAAGTTTTCATTGAACATAGGTAATTCTCTAGTTAAAATTGATAAATTCTCAATACAACATCTAAACAAAACAGTTACATTATTGGTAAATTATTAAATTATTATTTTTGAATTAAAGTTTCAGTACATGAAACTATGAAAGTGCTTAGGTTAAAATTACAGGACTAAAGTTTCCATTAAGGGGAGGCGACATTTTTTATAAATCTTTTTAAATTAACAAAACAAATTATAGACTTTTTGTATTCGTATCCAGAATTGTTAAAAGTTTCTAAATTCAACTAATAATTAAAGTAAATGACTGTCATTTTTAATTGTTAAAAAAGTAAGTAATTTGAAGAACATGAAGTAATAACAACATTATGGTCCTTTTCCTCCGGCAATACCATATTTTTTTGCTTCAATTTCATAAACTAGTAAACGCCACATCTTGACAACAAATACTTCTGCCTCTTCGTCAAGTACCTTCAAAAGCAAATATCATGTATAAATTATTTTATTTTATTTGGAACAGCAAAACTTACCATTACAACATCCTCTAATATGCTTCTAGGCGCGCTTCTTCCTAAAACCTTGGAACAAATGAAATCAACTAATGTCGGTTCGGGTTCTCCAATATATTCAACGATCTTCTTATTTATCCATGGTCGAATACGTTTTTCCATAAGTGTCTGTATACAACAATAAATTTTAGCAATTTGGAGTACATATAAACGATAATTTAATGTTGTAACGAACCGTATCCACCATTTCCCAATCTATTTCATATGCAAAAAGTGCATCCTTGTCAGTCGGAATTTTGTCGATAAGCGCTTTAATATTTTTCTTCTTTTCTTCAGGATTTTTATCATCCTTTTTTAACCTTTTGTTTGGATCTTCACCAAAATCTAAAAAGAAAACATATCATTTTGTTGCTAATTGATTTCCTGATACTCGGACAATTGCCATTAGAATGTTTTAATTTAATAATTACCTAATGGAACGAGCTTTCTCTTTCGCCCCATTCCAAAGCCATCGTCATCTTCATCTTGATTAAATACGTCTTTTACATCCATTTTCTTTCTTTTAGGTGCATCTAGTGGACTTTGCATTGAAGAATCGTCTGAAATTTGAAATATAATTACCATCCTATAACCTTACAACATTGCAAATATCAGACAAAACAATTCCATACCTCCTTCTGCATCTCTGTCAAAGTTCTGAGGACTAACACTTGGCATTCCAGGGGAACCTGCTGCTGGTGAAAAACTATGCCTCGAGTCATCCTCATCGTGTTTGGCTGGTGAGAATTTATCAGAATTGTTTGGATTAAAAGGGGGTGTATCTGTCGTGGGACTTGGCCTGACAACTGGTTGAGCAACTGCAGGTGACGTTAATGAGTTTGGTGTTGATGGATTGGAAACCAGTTTTTTAGAATTATGGTTGTTAGTTGCCGTTTTTCCTATGGGTTCCAGTGAGAATGAAATAGGCGGAGGAAGTTCTGGCTCTTTTACGTCAATTTTATTAGGAGTAGTACTATTGACTGGAACGTTGATTGCTGCGGGCGTCGTTGACGCTGCTGTTGCAGCAGCAGCGTCCTTCTGATTATTCGCAATTGCTTGTAATCTACTATTTATCGATGGTTTAAGTTCCATTTTTAAACCAGCAAATAGGGGAGCAGTTGGAGAGGGCGTTGAGACAGAAGATTCAATTACAGGCTTCTTATATTTATCTAGAAGGGTAAGAGTTGTCGGAGTGATTGTAACATTATTTGGGGTTTGTCGTGAACTTGAACTAGACGTTAACATTCGTAATTTCATCTCTTCTAATTCTTCCCTTTCCTTTTGACGATCTTTGTTGTCATCTTCCAACTCTCTGGCGCGATCAGCGAGACGCTTTTGCAAATCCTTCCCTCTGTGGAAATTGAAACAGACATTTCAAATGATATTATGAAAAAACAATTCTTGTATTCTTATAATAATAATAGCTCACCGATAATATTTGCTGTCATGTTTTTCATCGTCGTAATCTTCAAGAAATTGTTTCATTCTTTTGGCTTCCTTTTGCATGTCGTCTTCTTGTCTCTTAAGTCTGTCGCGAAGCTTTTTATATTCCCTAGTTTTTTGCGCTTCTCTTACTTCCCATTCTTTTAAACGTTCCTCATAAGCGGCTTCTTTTTCTCTGGCTTTTCTTTCTAATCTCTTCTGATCTACTTGTTCCTCTTCCTCTTCACGTTCTCTATAACGAGTTTTTCCTCCAGTTACAGGACCTGGTGAACGAAGAATGCGATCAATAGACCGAGATTTGGATCTACGTTCTCGACTTCGACGACGTCTATCCCTCGACTAAAAAGATAAATTCAAAATATAAGTTATCGAAATAGAATAAAGTATTTTTCAATTATAGCTGTTACCCTATCACGAGGTCTATCTTGTCGTCTATTATTATCTCGTCGATTGTCCCTATCACCTCGACCTCGATCTCCCCGGTCTCTTCTACAAGGAAAGTATGACGTTGATATTATGTACATTACTAATGATAATGATAATTCAATTGATTCATACATTGGAGATGAAAAGCGATCTCGCCCCGTTAAATGATCTGGAGAATTGATGTCTTCAGTGTTTTTCTCTCTGGTCCTTTTTCTTTCTTCTCGTTCACGTTCTTTTTCTCGTCTCTCTCTACCTTGCTTTTTTCTTTCTTCTTCTCGCTGCTTTTCTTGCTGCAACAAAACAATGATCAAAATTCTTAGATTAATAATGTCGATTTCTACTCGTAGAAATAAGTGCTGTGGAAAAAATATATCATTATGTCCTCAACATTATAATTTTCATCATTATTCAAAACATCAATAATAATCCATCTGCAATGGATTGTAAGCAATATGAGGAAAATTCATATTATAAAAATGCCATCATTTTTTGGAGATTAAAAACATAATAGTGGAAACTAACGTCCGTAGCAATTCAAACTTGTCAAGTTCGAACATCCGACGAAATAGAAATTCCAGGCAGGTTTCTTTGAAGTTCAAGTTGATGCCATCCGGGGGGACAGAGAGCTTGCTTATTCTGCTGTAGGAAATAGTAGATAAAATGACCTAAGGCATGCTCATTAAGACTCTAAAACTGAATATAAAAGGAGGGGATCTTTATGAAAATTATTACTTTTGAAAGTCCTACATCAGTCAATAATTGACCTCGTAGATACCCCACCACAAGTTTTAAGATGCGTTCATGATAAAACTTACTGACAAACAGAGGTGTTGAGGTTAATGAATGTGGTCCAAACGCAGCTCTCGATTCAATGATGTGCCTTTCCAAAACCTTGACTTTTTCATGTAATAGAGCACCTCTACTGAAATTTTTTAATAAATACTTTCTCCAGCCTCAATTCTTTTTTGAGAACGCTTTTGTGATTAAAACCCTAATATTGATCCCAAAATGGAGATAAGGCAGAATGCAAACTTACCGACCGACAACCAAAACCCAAGAAATGTGGTTGAGTTGCAACGCAAAAAGGAAGTGAAAGCTTGTTGTTGAGGACTAATGATTTTCTTAAGATTGACTTATTGTTAATTAATAGTCACAGAATCGCACTTACATGATGGGTGGACGGAATGGTACCGATCGAAGAACAAGAACTTCAAACTTAATTTTTAGGGTGCCTTAATTCAACCCGATTCATAGGTTGAACTCCAAACCCAAGAAGGAAAACTACAACTCATACTCCTCAGTCTACTTCAATTTAATCTAAGTGTACATGTTAAAGTCAAGTGTAAGTACTCACCAACCAGGACAAAACGCCTTTTGGCACTCTCTTTCGCTACCGTTATGTCATTACACTTATTGGTCGGAGAGGATGTCAGCCTGAGCGAACGGCCTAATTAATGGGAGTACCCAATCATAATTATCGTCTCCATTGTACCCTTGCGAGAACATTTAATCTCTACTTTATCCTAAGAATTCATTCACTCACCCAAATTGTATAAAAGAATACAATCAAACATTCATTCATACACGAAACATAATGTCTCATATTTCATACCAATTAGCCCACACCTTCACCAAGCACTAAAATTAAACTGGAATTATACCTTCATGCTTTCACGGAATATGCTGATTTCTCTTGTAATTATCTCTCGTTTCCCTTCATCCTGGGCTAAATCCTCGGGCAGATCCTAATATACAGACCATAAATTATTATTTATTCAATTTCAATGCTAGACTTAATTAATCATTACTCACTGGCTCATCAAATATTGAGTTAGAGGCTAACGTTTGATCTATGCTGCTAAGTTTCAATAAGTGAAGCTTGTCTTGAATTTGTTGTTTATTGGCATTTGAATCTAGAAAAAATGTATGCTTATTTTAGATGTATTTCAAACTGTCAAAAAGAAAAATATTCAAACATTTTTATTCACCTTTTTCGGACTTTGCCTTATCACTACCGGGAGGGACGTACGACTCAATTTCATTTTTAAATTCTCTAAATATGATCGAAATCCTATGCTTCGATCGATCGTCAGATTCTTTCATTTCCTGATCCATATAATCTGAAATTTCACCCTCTTCCGTTTTGGGTTCATCATTTCCATTTGTAGGGGGTCTTCTTTTTCTCCGATCCGCTATAGATTAATCAAACAATTAAATAGAGAAAACTAGTAAACGTTAAATTATTTAAATTGCAATACCTTTAAACTCTTCTAGAACAGAATTAGTTTTTGCATCTACTTTCACTACTAATTTTTTATCACCAACTTCAAGTTCATGAAGGAGTCGTACAGCTCGGAGGCCGGCATCAGGACCATTGAATTCACAAAATCCAAATCCTTGAAGCTTTCCAGAAGCTCCTTGAACTCGTTTCCATTGGATGACTTGTCCACATGTAGCCAGTAGTTGTCTAATCATGCCATCGGGCCATTTTTCAGTGATATTGCCAACGAATACTGTCACAGGTGGACCTGCTGGATGTGGTAAAGGTTGTGGATGATCTTGGGGTTTATCATCTTGAAGAGAAGGTGGTTTGCTAATTGTCGAATTACTATGAGGGTGCCGCATCATACTATTGTGTCCACCGGGTCGCATTTGGGATCCGAAAAACGACATTCCTCCTTGTCCTTGTGGATGATTGGATGAGTTACCCATTAACGGGGGTGGCATTCCCATCCCTATTGACAGAAAGTAATCATTTATTATGTTAATTGGTCTATTAAAACAGTTCCGATTTTATTCAATTTACCCATGAACATTCCTGGTGGCATTCCAGGAACCATTCCGGGAGGTCGAGGAGGATAGGACATGATCAATGGATAAGTATTTGTTTTCTTATCTTGAAGCACTACTTATCTGTTCGTTGTTTTTGTGAGCAATAATAGAGTGATAATTGACTTGGATAACGTGCTAACCACCTAACTATAATAGTCCAATGATTATTAATTCGCTACAACAGTTAAATAGTAATAGTCATAATTGAAACCTTACTTGGACTTCTCTTAATTAAAGAAACTAAAACCTAATTTGACAACTTGAAATTGGAAATTAAGTATATTATAAAATCCGAATTTCCAATTTCCCATCAAATTCAGTAATTCAAATATAAATGTAGAATGATATATAGATTAGATCAACTGAAATTTAAGTCAGCGATAGAGGGAACGTTCCTTACAAGAATTATAATTGTGCAATTAATTAAATATTTCAAAAAGATAAATCTTTTAAATAATTAAATACTTTTAAATTGATATTTTGCGGCTTCAATTCAATTAAAAAATTTCAGATCAATTTTGGCCTCTAACATTATTTAAAATTAGCGGTTGGTCAACATAAGAAGCATCTTCATTGGTGCCGGATTTAGCCTCACATTGTTGGGAATTGTTGAACGGCTTCATTCTTCCCATAAGATTTTTACATTACTTTTTAACATTTCCATTTTTACATTTAAAAGATGTCTGTCTGTCTGTCTTCACTCCATTATTTTATGGTCATGCGGATG
Organism: Desoria trispinata; assembly: GCA_034695165.1. Taxonomy (NCBI): domain Eukaryota; kingdom Metazoa; phylum Arthropoda; class Collembola; order Entomobryomorpha; family Isotomidae; genus Desoria; species Desoria trispinata. The sequence continues at coordinate 518 of JAQFZB010000330.1, read as the reverse complement.
AATAAATGATTAAATTGTCCGAATGGAAATTGAAAATTGCTAATACTAATACTGAACTTCAATCATACTATTAAATAAAATCAAATACGTCGACGATTCATCATCCTTCCATTTGACGTCATCGGTCATCATCCACTTTCATCTGAAAAAAAAACAATAAAGTTTTGAAACGTCATCTTAAAATATTCCACTTACATTGATCCTCCTCTAAGAACGTTAATTGAGTCTTACGCCTCACTAAAAATCAAATACCAAAACAAAATATCGGAAAATAATCGTAAAATATTCTACATACATTGATCCTCCTCTAAAAACATGAATTGAGTCTTACGCCTCACTAAAAATCAAATAGCAAAATAAAATACCGGAAAATTATCTTAAATTATTCCACTTACATTATTCCTCCTCTAAAAACACCAATTGATTCTTACGGCTCACTAAAAATACAAAAACAAAATAAAATATCTCAAAATCTTTTTAAATTATTCCACTTACACTATTCCTCCTCTTTAAACACC
>JAQFZB010000329.1:0-16553 GCA_034695165.1 Desoria trispinata | reverse complement strand
ATGTCCCAATTTAAACATTTGTTCTTTTACAATATTCTAACTAGTCTTTTAATTTCATGTCCCAATGCAAAAAATTTGTTCATTTACAATATTCTAATTAGTAGTATGCTTGTTTAGTGGAGTAAATGATAAACACCCGTTTGCTAAAAACGAAACCAAAAAATAAGCAAATTGCCCAATAAAACTATCAGAAGGTCCTACATAAGATAAGGAGTCTTATCTGGGGAATACGATGTTCCTGAGAATTCTAAACATGTCTAATTCAGTCAAATAAGCCAAAATTGCATTTTTCGAGTTATTATGCACAAAAATGGACTTAGGTGTGGACAAACGTATGGATAAAGGAACAGGACAAAGTTTTCATAAGATTAAGACAAAGTGTGATTTTAAGGAATGAATGTGAAAAGGGACATCTGGCAGAAAGGTCCCTTTTCACATACCCTTAAAATAAACCCAGCCATTTTGAATGCATGCAGCTGAGCACATTTTCTCTTGCCAGTGCAATTTACTGGTGAAACAATAAGCTGTGATTTTATCCCATGGAATAATATTTTCTCTGGCCAACGATATTAAATTTGATTTGATTAAAAAATTAATAATATCCTGTGACTTTTAACCTAAGGATTTATATTTTCTTTCGCCAGTGCTAAATTTACTTGTATTACAATCAACAAGTGATCGTCCCTTCAAAATGGATTCAATTCATTCAAAGGTGATTTTTACTTCATTCTTTAATTCATATAATTCTAATTTTTTTGCTACATTTTATGCTGAAAAGAAATCCCTTATGTGACTAAACCTGTCACATGTGGGAATTTTTCCCATGAGACTGGGATTTTACTATCCTGACTCCAGGGGACAGTCGCATAAGGGACTGCGGTTCAGGGTTAGCACTACCGTTAATTAAAACAATTCAAAAATTAACTGGTGCATTTTTTACTTTCATGCACACTACTACACACATTAATATAACATTATAGCATACCAGTTATTACTGCCCTAGACTAACCTAAATGACAAATTATCATCACAGAGTACATGATTAATCCTTTCACTTTTAAACTACCACAACAATATATATATATTATGAAATTATAGACATTTCTTTGAGTGTTGAAATCAATTACTGCCTTTTTTACTAAAGATAATTATATTGGAATATTTTTTAATGGTTTTTACCGTTTTAAAAACCTTTAAATCCTACTGTATTTATAGATTTGATTCATGTCTAGATATACGACAAAGCAAAACAACGGTCGTCTGCAACATTGAAAGCCTTATCTTATAAAATTTTTACATTCATTAACTTTTTTTAATTCTTACGTCATCAAATACACCGGGCTTAGGAGCCATAAGGCTACCACCCTGAATTGAATAGCATTTCCAGATACCGCACACCTTGTACTGTACGAAATTCTTTAAAGTCAAGGAAAATCGCTACTAAGTTAGTATTGGCACATGTTCCAAACACGTTTAATTTTCATTGGACTTGTGCTTAAGACAATTTACATCGTAGAGTTCATTCCTTGAAGCAAATTAATGTTTAGGATTTAGATACATGATTAGGAATTGGATAATAGGCCGGGTATATACCTGATTCAGATTATAGCCCCGGTAATTACCTGATTTAGATAATAGCCCGGGTAATTACTTGAGTTAGACAAGGTGTATTATTTATAGTAATTGAAATAACTGATCATTGTACTATTTAGGATGTAATGTAGTATTATTATTACGTATCATTAGTGTGTTCTTCTTCGCAGTCGTCATTTCTCATAATTGATCTGTAATGCTTGTTGGGCTTCAACCACATCACTATATCACTAACGGGGTTGAGGTTTCAAAGTTTAGTAATCTTCTCTTTAGGATCTGATTACTCTAGGCGTAAGTTACTTGTAACGGTTAACATGTGAACGCCATAACATTTCCATTAACTACAATGAAATCCATTTCTTGATATCAAAAATAGTTATTTGATGTGATTTAGAACAAAAGAAATCGCCCTTATGACGTTGGTGTATGTTGAGTTGTCATTCTCCCTTTGTCTGATTATTCCTTTAGTCAATTAATCTCTCAATCCATTTATCTTTCTCTCATCCCTCTTCAGCCAAAGTAATTTGTGATGGGGTTGTACGTAGATCTGCAGTTGGAGTCTTTTGTAGTTGGCAATGCCAACATGTGAAAAGGTGCAAGTAAAAGCATGCTTTCACTTCTAACAAGTATAAAAGTAAATGCCGCTGTCATTCAGAATAAAAAATGCTTTAGGGTTTTTATTATGCTTAACGTTTAAGATGTAGTGGGTTGTTAGTGCTGCTAGTGTTAGAAACATTACATCCATGTGTCTCAATTAAAATAACATATATAATATTGGTGGAACATATTCATCTCTTCTTCTTATTTAATGAGCGAGAAAGTCAAAGTCCCTTATACAACTACCTAACAAACACTCAACCGAAAAGCAAATTATAGGTTTAAATTTTAGCAACAGTACTTAAAAATAGGTTTTCATTCTTATATTCCGTTTCTTTACTTTGAAATTGTACACAAATTGGAATTATGTAGTTTCTGTCGTCTGGGTGAAGGACTGTAGGAAAGATCCATATGGGCAAAACTGCAATTGAAAATTCATAAAGTTTTTTGTGGCACGACAGAGGAACGAAAAAAATTATTGGGGCTAATTAAATAATGCCTTTAACTTCTTGGCTTTTGTTGAGTGTCGTGTCGACATAAACTAGAGGGGAAGTGTTTTGTAATTTAGTGCGTTATCGCTTAATGTTTACATTTAGTTTGATTTATGAACCTGTGATGATGTGATGCTGAACTAAAAACACAAATGCAGAGACACAGAAAGATTTTTCTATTTTTATCGTCATTTGACTTTTGAAGTGAAGATTAAATTTTTATTCCTATATGTATCAAATTTCTCCTTTTGGTCATTAAGTAGGATCAATTCAATTGTATTTTTATTAAATAACTGGTAATGTTAATAACAAAAGCACTAACAAGAACCGAATACTGCCATGTTCTCACAGTCCATTCCAGCCATGCCGTACATTTGATATTAACATGTCATCAGTTATTAGTCGAAGTTGATTCTGCTCAACTGAACGGAAGATGAACTTAAAGTTTAACATAACGCCTAGCCTCATCCTGACACTCACATCCTATTCTTACATTCTTACTATTGAAGGTAAAAGTTAAAGAGAAGATTGCTATGAATTAATATAAAATGCAGTTAATGATGACTCATTTGAATTTTGCTACATCTTGAATGCCGAATTTCATGCCTTTTTATCCATGCTATTATTTTTTAAATCGAACTAAACGAGCACGACTTCTCTACTTGTTGATTATAAGTTTACTATTTCACTACTGCTATTTACTTGTACTATATAACTATTTATTTAATTAATATTAATTAACTTTTTCTAAATTAAATTTATTAAACTTCAATATTTCATTACAATCAATCTTCACATGCAATATGCAATAATAATATTGTACTGAGCAAATAACAAGTCGTTTAATTACTTATATTTTTTTAAAATCATGTCAAATAAGTTTGAAAGCCTTCTAAAGAAACCACGTAAGGATGAACTTATTACACCTGAAAACCGGTGTGTAATTATTATTGAAAGGCTAAAGTGAATCTTAAATCAAATACCTTTATATTTATTTAATTGAAGCGATCATTAAAGCACAAAACAGTCTCTAAGAAGAAAAATAATTCTACAAAACGTTGCTGTAGTTGATTATTACGCCAGTTTAATTTAACGATTTACCTCGATAAAGCAATTTTAAAAGACTGCTCAATCAGGTCACAATTATCTTATTGGGAACTAACACATTTATAATGTCATGTCCCAATTTAAACATTTGTTCTTTTACAATATTCTAACTAGTCTTTTAATTTCATGTCCCAATGCAAAAAATTTACGCAAAGATCATCCATTTTAAACTCTTTTGCAATATTTAAAAGAAACCGGGATATGTCAAAGGAAATTTTAATCTTTAATTAAATCGCAATGCCTAACAATTCAATTTAATTCCTTAACCCCTAATCCAAATTTCATTACACATTCATGACACAGCAATTTTTCTATGATGCTTTTACTCTGATTTCATATTTCATTCTGTTATCTTTAAACTGCATCAACATAAAAGTACATAGTAATTAATTCATTGCTTTTATGAATATACAGAGTAATGGAAGTAGGCGAAGGTAGTTTTCTTGTAGGGTTTAATCCCTTTATTTACAAGGGCTTTGGTATTTTGATGTTTAGTAGTAGTGATGTTTAGTAGGGCTATGGTATTTTAGAGGAATGGAAATGTAGATTAGTTTCTTTATCTTTGTATACCAAAAGAGCATAGCGTACTAAACAATAAGCAGAGGATGTTTATGCACACATTAACATCATAGGGCTCGTATTACATTATACTATTGGCTTTGTAATGACTGTATTGATTTTTTTTCACTAAATAGACGACTAATATACACAATTGCTTTTTTTAGATTTCTGAAAAGGACAAACTAGATGCAATCGTCATCCCCAAATTTACAGCAAAAGATCGCAAATGTGTTCGGGCAAGTGGAAGGAGACGACAAAAAAAACACACTAAAACGGCAGCAGGCTTTGACAACAGAATTGCTGAAATCAAAAAAGACCGGAAGGAGAAGGCTAAGGTTAGAACGGAAAGAAATATGTCAGTTTTGTCCACTGCATCATATGTGGAGAACGGTGACAGGTATACATTACTACTAAAACAAGCAGAGGTACTAGAGGTAAAAAGAAAGGTGAAAAAGGAAAAGATGATGGAAATGATAAAGGCTGCTCATTGTGATTCAGTGGAGGAAATAGAAGTGCAATTACCTGCATCAATATCTGAACCTTCTTTTTCAATTGCAGCCAACATGTGGGGTTTTCTTTTAAATAAACTATAAGCTTATATTTAACGTATTCAAAACGATAACATTTTTAACCTGAATCATAAAAATCCAACAAATAAAAATGTTCCATGACTTTAATTATGGAGAAATATGCTATTTAGCATCCTCTTTGCAATAATCTACCCCCAAGCTCAAGCATAATCATTAATATAGCATCCGAATAACACAGAAGTTTTATGTTTTTAAATGATTCGAAGCAAAGAAATATCCTCTAAATATATTTTATGATCAAATGATCTTTTTTGAAGATTCATCATCCGTGCAAAAGTGATTGTCAAAATCAAACTTACCTGGAGACCGCGGCTGTTGTTTTCCCAAGCTGTTCTTAGCCAAAAACGGTCCGTTGTGGTGGTAAATTGGGTGCCAAATTTAGTGCAAATTCGGCCCCAAATTGAATTCTTCTCTTTATGGTTTTCTCGTAGTAGCGATGTATCTCCAGCAATCGTTTCATATATGGCCGTTGCCATTTTACTTGGGAGGAGATTATTCCATTTTTTTATAGCACTCTGCGACATTCTGAGGATCTGTAACAAATTATGTTAAATAATTGTAAATGGCATGGTAATTTTTATTTCATTTCCAATCTTCATTCAATTAAAGTTTAACTATTTCTTAGATTAAAAGGTTTGAGTCTTTTAAAACACGGTGACAAAAAACTGAACTTAAAATTACATACACGCAGCGTTTATTATTAGAAACACAAACCACATTTACGTACCTTTTTACGTACCGCTGTAATAGTATTTCTCTGTAAGCCGAACAAGTTGGAACTGAGGAGTTCACACCGATCTCAAATAAAATCGTTTGTTCCAAAACGCTACGACATTAAGGTAATTACCACCTTTGCCTTAACCTACATTAGTTGTCTATATCATTCACGCATATTTCCTATTTCTACATAGAATGGATTTCTTTGTTATACTCAGCGTTATTTTCATCAATTCTCCTGTATACGCAAAGGACACGTTTCAAATTGCTTTGAAACCATTGGACGGTGTTTTTTTTTATAACCATCTTCATTTGATCCAAATCCAATTACCTTTGTCAGAGGATCTATATGTGTTGGAGCCTCTTCCTACTTTAAATACTTCAAGATTTCATTGTCCTACATATTTACGTCCAAGGATCTGCAACTTTTTTTCATTAAATCAAGAGTCTATGTACAACGTGGTTCAAACACTTCAAACGGCTTCAAAAAGATTAGGGTTAAACTTAGAAAATTTGAAAACTAACAACCCACGTCAAAATGTAGCCCGTGGAATGATAGAGACAGTCGTACATGACTCAGCCAACAATGCAATTGCCCCAGATCTTGACTCTGTCAGAACAAGTCAATCAGTTTTATTGCATGACTCAATGATACAGTTTTCCATGATACAGGCTTTGCATACTGCATGTGCTTTACATGACATTTTTTTACTTCCAATTGACTTCAATAATTTTACCGTGGAACTGTTGAGCCATGTACCTGAAGGATTTAAATTGGCTTCGGATTTGGAACAGTTGTCAAAATTTAATAGTTTAAGGTGTGTTGCTTTAGGGAATAACTTCATCAACATTGAAATTAAATTGCCTGTAATTGAAAAGCTGCATAATTTTCAATCATTCACATTCTCAGCGGTTAAGAGTAAAGCAGAGCTGTTAACCTGCGGATTTCCAAATGTGGACATGAGTTTTGTTGGGGAACTTATCAACCACACCTGGTTCTTTACAAATTTCGTATTGGAGCCTCCTGCATTTTATCATATTAAAGGTTTACCATATCAATCCGCCTGTAGACTTACCAATAGTACTGACAACTTGAATTTCACCCTTACCTGTCCGATATGCTTGAGAAACGCAATTGAAAAAAAAATAAATGTTGTGCTGAAGTATTTTACGCAGAATGTTTCAATTTCTCCAATCTGGGGTATTATGATTTTATTACTTTTAATTTTTGTTTTTTTCTGTTGCTACTATGCTCCCAAATTGAAATTTATATTTGCTTGTTGTAAGAATCGAACAAAACCATCATTGAATTCTCCCGGTAGTCCCGATGCGTCTCTTCCTGAAACTACGGTAGTGACTTACAATGTGTCGATGGACGAAATGGCAATTGATGACACAGACGATAGTGACTACGTGTAATGAAACAAAGACATTGAAAGAACGTTTTTAATCCAACGGAAATCATTTTAACCAATATAAATTTGAATTTCACCCCTACAACAATTATTGCCCTTTATCTCAAAAATGTCATACATGAATTGAACTTTACAATAGAATAATACTTCAATAATTTAAATCATTAATTTAATGTTTGGAACTGAATAATCTGATAATTAACTCAGCGTTTTAAAATATAAACTTGAACAGTATGTTATGGTAGGATTAAAAAAGGATTGTTTTGGTTTAAAGTTTGAACGAAATAAAAGTTATCTAATATCAAAATACGTTGACTCATAATATCTTTTTATTATGTACGAAGAAACTATATTTTATCTGTTGAAGGTTTAAAATTTAATAGTACGAGTACAGTAAGTGTTTTATATGGGAAGAGGGGTTACTGGAAATAAAAACAAAATCATGTTTATTTTCAGTACGTGTATGATAATTCGTTTATAAAGCAGAATCGCAATAATCCTAGGACATAAATTATATTATGATAAAAAATTATGTGTAGTATAATCTTTGCGTTGAAACTTAATTTCAAGAAAGCATGACAGTGAAACATAATACTTCCACATTTCTTTTATTCTGGGCCATTTAATTTTTATCCTTATCAAAACATAAGCCAATAAATTTCTTCCAGTTAAAAAAAATAGTCATCAGTGCTTTCTATTAAAAGTAAATTAGGAAATTTAGTTCATATATGAAATAACACTGGACGTGGTAACACGTCTGAAACGATCTAAAGTAGAAATAAAAATAAGTAACTAATTAATACAAATACATTAATAATAATTTATTAGCATAGAATCTGAAAACCTAATTAGAATTTCAATTGGTCAGAAGTGTTAGAAATAGAAATAAGATTTAACTCCGTTCGGGGAATTTGAAAAAAGGCAAAATGAAGTTCTTAATGGTTTTTATAAAGTTTTTATTGATTGCAAAGTTTGTCGCCAGTTCAACAGAGAATTGTAAGACGTGTGTGAAGAATGGAATGTTTTGGTGCTCAAGGAATGATGGAGGATCCTGTGAACACTTTAAGATTTCCAACTTGAAATGTGATGAGGTCTTGGATAAGGAATTGGATTGCATGGGTAAGTTTGCCGACCGTTTCAATTGCAATTTACATTTTTAAACATGTGCTAACGAGATTTAAAGTTTAAGATTCTAAAAAACGTACTTTTTTAAACGCAGATAAGAAAAAGCAGCAAAAACCCAAAATCCAGTTCATTACTGAGGAATGTAACTTGCAGATAATTCGGCAGTTATTCTCAAATCACACATCTTCAATGGAACTAATGATGGCTACAGATTACCGGATACTACGGGAAGGTTTGATCCATTTCAAAGACTTGAAATCAGGGCTACAGCGATTGGAACAATTGCACCGTAAAGATTATTGCATTGATGTGTTGTCAGCAGTTGGAGATCTAAAAAAAGAAATAATCATACATCTCAATTTCCAAAACGTAACGAATTCTGATAAGGAGGACAAAGAAGGTATGCGTAGAAATATGGAAAAAATGTTTCATTATTCGCACATGAACATGATCGTTGTTTAGGATTTCTATTTTTGATATTTTAGTCTTGGCGGAGACGAATTTTATCTGGAAGCTTAACTCTCCTGTCCCATTTTTTGTGGTTTTAGCATGTCTAATAATGATAATGGCTTTGGAAATCTGCGTCTTAATTAACGGAGGCATTGGTAATTCGGCTGTTGTATAGTTTTAGAATGCATGGCGATATATTGGTAACCTTAATATTTCAGCAAACTACAGAATAAGAGCACTACAAATTCGGATTGTAGAACTGGGGGAAGCGATCAATCGAGCTTTACAACCTGCTGAAGGAATAATCCCAAACCAAGGTAATAACATTTTATGAAGACTTTAATGAAATTTATTTCTCTTTTTTTATTTTCACAGACGATGGATATGAACACATTCAACTGCATCAAATACTATAAAATCTGGGTTCTTGGCTCAATTTATTTTTAGCTTAGCAAATACTTAATCAATTAGTCCATAATTATCTGAGTGTAAAAGCTGTAGTACAAGAAGTCTTGCTTGCGTTTATTACCTTTGCTTTAGATAAAATCAAAAATTGAAGCTATTCATAATTTTAGAATAAATTTGTATTATGCTTTTGTATTCTATTTACGATAATTTATTGACATTGTTCGAAAAAAAATTGTAATATAAATATTTTGTAATGGTAATTAATACATTTTAATAATGAAGAATAATATTTTTCTATTATTAATTCCGAATGTATTTAGATTTTGGTTTGTAGCCCGTAAAAAACTATGAAAAATTGGGAGAATTTTTATAAACAACTTTTAACAGGTTTTGAATTTTAAATCGCTTTGAACGAAGCAAATCTTATGCTCTTACTGTTAATTAAAATTTAAATTAGATTGCACTTGATGTTGATGTAATTATTGTTAATGAATGTGATAAGGTATAATTGAAAATATTTCACCAATTCATACAATTGGAAAATAAACATTCTAATGAATTAAGATATATACAATAAAAAGTATTGTTCCCCATGAAACTATTGTAGCATGTAACGTTTTCTTTTTAGTACTAAACGTAGGTGTTAACTTTTACTTTACCACAAGAGTATCGATTGTAGAAAATTCTGCCTCCTCAAGCATAAACGGAGAAACGTATAATCATGAACTGATAAATGTTCTCATTTGCAATCTGTGGTTGACAGAAGAAAGACCGTTACTGTTTTTTGTTTTAAAGTAAAATCATTGTGAATTTGGAATTATGACGCCTGAGGAGGAAGTTCAAAAGGCTGTTTACGAAGAATTACTTGGAGGATTTGGTGGCTTTGGCTCATTTTTTAATTGGTAACGATTTTATTAGTAATATAAGTCAAACAAATGAAGAGTAGAAAAGTTACTACAGATTAAAATCAGTAAAATATTTAAATTGTCTTGAATTTAAATATTCCTCTCTTAAAACTAGCAAAAAACATATTAGAAATGTACATCGTTATATACAATACAGTATATTTCTCATCTTGTAGGATGTCTCCTTGGACAATAATTATGATGACGCTACTGGTTATCGCCCTTATCATAGTCTCATGCATTTGTGCGTGCTATGCTCGCTCAAAGCTTATCCGGATGCAGTTTGGCAATAATGGAGGGAATTGCCACAGGCAGACCGAGAGGAATTATAATACACCTTCTTCACATTGCGCTTAAAATGAAGATTTATAGATTTGGATTCAATGATAGTAGCATGAAATGTTAATGTAAATGCTCTTTGCTATGATTAATAATACATCTGAATAATGTGAATTTTGCAAAATTCGGTTTGATTTATTACTAAATTGCTTTGTATGCGTAGAGTAAGTATAATTAAGTTCTCGCGAATTATTGTCTTTTTAAATTACACAAATAAATGAACAACCGAAAAAAGTGAAGTACGCTATATAAGTTTCGCCATAAAAACAATTTTAAAACATTTATAGGAAAACAGTATAAAGCAAGATTTTTTTGAATTTGATGTAGACACTTTAAAGTACAACTATTTAAGAAAAATCTGCCCAGAATAAATTTTATTAATTAAACTGAACAAATGACCCAAGAGTGTTTTTAATGTAACTTAAAAGATTAATGCATTACTTCGGAGTTGGAGATTATGAGAGGAATCATACTTTGATTCGTCTTCATGATTTAATATTTCAGAGGATAAATAGTAACATATTGAAATGAATCTTTTGACACCTCTGTGAACGGATGGGTGCATAACACTATTACATCATAGTTATCTGGCACGTTTGCCACTGGTATGAAAATTCCAGGAATATATATTGAGGATCGAACTGAGGATCTACAAGTGGCAAAACATAGTGCTTTGGGTTGACAGTATGAAGGTCCTGAGGATAAAGCTGATTATGAAGAGGTAGACCTTGTAATTTTTTTCGGGTGATTTTAAATTCAGCCTTTATGTTTAATGTTATCTTGGAAATATATTGAAAAAACTGGGAATTAGGTAAATGACTTTTATGTTTTACGTTAGATCAAATTTGGGTATTTAATTTCCAATAAAGACGTCTATAGGTAATTAATGTTAGCTTTGGAATTGAATCACCTGAATCAATGATTTTAAAATGCTAGGTTACACATAGATTTCCTAATAAGGCTTCTGTTGTTGAAGCTAATGAATGTTCTGCAGTATATTGGATCAGTCTAAAAATTATAAACGATGTTTTTAAATGTTAATTAATACAGCATAAAATGATTCATTAAATGGGGGTTATTTTAGTGGGATGATTATTGTGGAACATATGGGGGAAAATATATTGCAAATAAATGGATTTCTACCTTTTAGAAAAGGCGGCCCTTGGATTTTTTTTTAGAAAAGGTGGCGGAAAAGGATAAGAAAGTTTCAACATGTAGAACTGAAAATTCCAAATAGGGCTTACCTTATTCAAACCGGATAATTATATAATGCGTCATTTTTAATTCCTATTCATCACAACAACAAATGTGATTTTAAAAATAATAAACATCCGTCTCAAGATTAGCTCACAGGGAGAATTAAAATTAAACCTAAAACATTAAAAAAATGGACTAGAATCGCATATCTTTGTTCACATCATCTCACCTCACACCCATTTGTCCTGTAATGATCTAAAATTCAGTTACCCACTTCTACTTCCAATATGAAGATTGTTAGTATTTTCTAAATTTCTTTTCGTGTCCAACAATATTTTATCGTCTGTCAAATTTATATTGTATTAATTGAACCAATCCTTTTATCAATATAAGGTTTATTATTCCTTTGATATTTTTCGGCCACAGTGGAATGTTAATTAATGTACTAAAATGATATGAAATTAAAAGTTTCCATAGGAGCAAGTAAAATCGTTCTTATCAAACTGTTTTGAAAATTATATTATTTTTTTTTAAATTAATAACTTTCTCCGTATGACGAATTTTAATCATTTAGAACCGGAATTTTTTCCGCTGTTGTTGATAATGAAAGATGAAAACTTTTTAACGTCACGTACATACTAATAAACAAACACAATAAATTTCTTTCGCTGTTTATACAGTGATGATGAAAACTGGTTATTCACATACAAGTAGCTATTTAGATGAATTACGTCAATGTGGAAATGATAGTTATACTTTTACAGTGATCATGCTCGCAATTTACAATAAAGATAGTTGGGACAAAAGCTTTGAGTGTCACTGTATAATTTTTATCATGATTTGAATCAGCCCATTTGACCTAAAATGCGAAGGTGTAATAGTTACATAAATCGTTATCATATTTGAAGTTAAAAATTTCCTAGTGTATTGAGCAGTTATGGCATCCTCCGGATAGGATAAAGTGCTTAAAGTTGGTAATGTGGAAGAGTTTATCTAACCTTCCAGAGAAAAGATTCCCAGAAGAATTATCCGTTTTGAAAAAAAAATGATGGAAGGACGATACAAGAGAATTTTATTTCAACATTTATTTAGTGGTATAAATCCCTTTTTATGATTGTCTTATAGGGAGGTCAAACGGTCAAAATGAAGTGAAGCATGGATTCTAATCGTTTTTAATATGGAATTTTTAATTTTGAGGTTCATTCTGACCTCTGATGAACCGTGACCTTCAAGGGGCGACGCAAGAGGTAAGAGAGGCCAGAAAATTAACGTACAATAAAATATCCATTCTACTTGGTTTCTTTGTAGGAATCCGAGTTTGATGTTCATTTTGACCTGATTTGATTCTATAACCTTATATGTAAGATCAAAATGTCAAAATCGAGTAAAGTTTTAATTATAACGGCTTTGAGAGGGATTCAATTTTAAAATTCGTTTTGACTACGGGTGCAATATGAAAGCCAACATTGCGATGGGTAAATTCCTACTTACCTTTGAATGCTATCCAACGTCTCTTATTTATCTTATATAAAAACAGGGGTGCTAAATGCAGCTTGTTCGCTATTTTGGAGTGGATTAAATCGCAAATCAGAACAAGTCTGGACGTGTGCTGTTTTTATAATACTCGCAGTCGAATCGGTTTGTCTGGAACTTCTCGACTTTCCACCTCTTCTTTGGATTATGGATCCTCATGCTTTGTGGCATTTTGTAACTGCTCCAATTACACTAATTTGGTACATTATGGTTTGCCTAATTTTATAAAATGTACAAAGAGTGAATTTTGCATATAATATTTATTATTTGGTTTGTAGTTTTCTTATTGATGACTGCAAATACTTAACGGAAGAAAACAAAGATAATGATTGGCATCATGTTCAGTCAATTACTTTATGAATCTCACCCCATTATGCAAATCAATGGAGGAACTATTGCTAGTCTCGGATTATCACCCCGTACTACTTAAATCCAGATTGTTAACCCACGTACATATTCATCGTCTATTCATTCATTATATAAAGTAATACATTCCGTCTGCGATTGATACGGTGCTAAAAATTGAAGTCTTAAATGATAAATATATATAAACTATGATAAATATAATTCCCCTTATATATAAGTGTCCTTAATTATAATTGCCCTTTATTTATGATTATGATAGTACTTTAAAAAAGGTTCATGAAAAATTCAATTGAATAAATTTCATTTTGCTGTATAAAAAAAGAGTAAATAATTCAAATAATTCACAATTGCAATAAATAAAACAAATAGATAAATTACCTTTTCAAATCCTTGACCTGGAAAATTTTTAAGGGAAAGTAATAAAGGAACAACCACACAACACCACCTTTCCACGAATATATATATAATTATAATTATAATAATTATATATAAGGGCAATTATAAATAAGGAGAATTATACATAAAGGCAATTATAAATAAGGTTAATTATACATAAGGGTAATTATAAGTAAGGGCAATTACACATAAGGGCAATTATAATAAGGGCAATTATACATAAGGGCAATTTAGTAAGGGCAATATAGTAAGTGCAATTTAGTAAGGGCAATTAACCGGACACCAAATCGACCTGATAAGGTGGATTTATTTATAATCCAACGCGAAAAGCACACTTTTACTTCGTGTTTTATATTTAAACATTACAAAGTAATGATTTTAATGATTTCTTGTTGTTATTTACATGTTTTCTTGTCCTTTCATAGATTTCTGCACCGTTTTGAATGATATTCACATTCTTTTTGTACCACCAATATAATACAAAATAACCTTGTTAATACAATTCTTTAATTTTAGTAAATGAATTACATTAAAAATTAATGCCCTCTGTATAATGATCATAAATCACTCGAGACGCTCAAGTTGAGGTTTTATTATATATAAATTTATTATAAAATATATAATTATAAAAATATATAAAATAAGTTTTATTTATTATAAACTCAATATACAAGTAGAATTCAAATAAATCTCACTCTCCTTCAAAAAGAAGAGTATAATAATGTCTTTAAAGATCTCATCATATAAAAATTTAAGTTATAATATTATACTGTCATTCTATACAATTACAATACATTACAATCCCTGATTCTGAATTGATTTGGTTTGTTAAACGTCTAAAAGAGAGGGATTATCAGATATACACACAGAGAGAATAAGATGATCCATGATGGTCAATTACCGAATTGAAATGACGCTGTGTTTTAGGGAATAAATTTATTGGAATTTGATTAGAGGTGTTTGAGGAAACGGTGATTTCCTTACAAAAAGTTTTTTTAAGATCAGAAAGACCACGAATAAAATGAGAAGTTCATTTTTAGGTCAATAAGGTTGTTTGAATATAAAAGTTTGTGGTGTAGACAAAAAATTCATATTAGCGAAACGGTGAATCTCATTTGACTGATGGAATTGATTAGTAATTTCTTTAAAATGGGATATAAATGAATTTAGTTGATGAAATTAATTGATTTGGCCAAAAATGAGGTTCATTTTTCTTTTCTGTAGATTTATCACTCGTAGTTACACTGATTTATTAGGATGTAAAAATAAATTTTTGCTAATCTTCGGCTTTATTTTAAAAACTTTTCTGTGGAAACCGATTATGTTATCGCTTAGCGAAGATTTAAATAAATCGAAATTTTAAATCCTCGTTGTGGATCTCTATTTCATTGTCTTATACGTCCGTCTGTCTGTCCGTTGGTCCTCTAACTTTCGAACGCGTTGACGGATCCTCATCAAACTTTGTACATGACCTCTATGGGGCATGAGAACGACTGGCTATGTTTTTGGACCCTGTAGGGCAAGGGTTTACATGTGATGTAAGGGAGGTCAAAAGGTCAAAATCGAATAAAGTTTCAATTATAACGGGTTTTTGGAAACAGACTTTGATTTTAAAATTCTTTTTATCAGACGGACAGACAAAGACGTGTAGGTTTGGTTTACACCCCTTGGTTACATTCGTTGTAACGGTTTGTATTAGAATGATAATACAACGTGATAGTTATAATGCCGAAATGCCGATATAGTAATAGAAGAATCGTACAGAAAGTACTTGTTGGAAGAGGTTCAAATTTATTAATATATCTTTGTAAAGTAATCATTATTATTAACTATGGTTCATGTTTTTCTACTGTTGATATCTGGTCTTGATGTCCAAATAAAAACGTAGTTGTTGCATAATGGAATGATCATCACAGTTCTCTAAGATAAGTCAATATTTGGTGAATTACATGCTGAACACAACACTGGAATGTTATCGACATGCAGGAATGATATCATATGCAGGTAATTATATACATAATTAAAATAAATGAAATTGATATTTTTATTCGGTTTAGAGAAAACGTGGTGAAAGTAACGTGCATAATTTCATGTCATATTTCCTGAAAAGGATTGGAGAGTGTAAAATGGCAAAAGAAGAGAAAGCTGTAGGATTTTGGAATGATTGTCGCCAAATGATAACAGAAGTTGCTATAGAATTTATGAGTTGTAGGTTTTGAAAAAAAAATGAAATTGTAATTGTCTGATTTTTTCGCCATTCTTAGCTACCCCATAACTTTACAAGCCCTGAAACATTTTAAATAAATCATTTTCCGAGTTACTCCTGATGGCTTCGTGGGAATGATACAATTTAGTTAAAAGTTTTAGAACAAGAAATGAAAACTTTTAACCGTTTCATATTTTTTGGAAATCTGAAGCCTCGTTCACACCTGAGTTTGCCGCGGTATGGGGAATGATCCTCCCATCTTAACCCCCCATCCTTATCCCCCGGCACCAAAATCCCACCATCTTAATCCCCCCGTACACTTATATTGACTTAATCATTCGAGTATAGAACTTTCTTAAATAAATTTAAACAATTTTAAAAATAAAATTTATAACTTTTTAGCCCGAACCTTAGGGCTTATGGAACAGTGTTTGTGTCTGTCTGTCTGTCTGTCTGTCTGTCTGTCTATCTGTCTGATATCACGATAACTCCCGAACAGATTAACCGATCGTTATGAAATTTTGCAGACTTGTTTATCATGTCAATACGAAGGTTAA
>JAQFZB010000328.1:0-16558 GCA_034695165.1 Desoria trispinata | reverse complement strand
AGTATGGAACCAACTCCTTAGCATCTCTTCGTTGAAATTGACTGTAAGCGTCGTAAAGATCTGGATCGTACATTTTGATAATATTGTGTGTTGTTTGTTTATGAATAAGATGGGATCCTTATGGCAAGAGTATGCTTTCGAAGTTTGAGTTTTCAACTGACTAAAAGTTTTGCAGCGAAAACCTTTAAATATGTTTCCTAAATCGTTCTGGAGTCAAAGGCCACAGCATTGTTATGAATGAAGCATTTTTTAAATTTTATTTTTAGAATTCTGGAGTTGAAGTATATATATGTATATATGTTGCATATACATACATAACATAATCCTTGAATCCTTGTCCTGTATACTTTTTTCCCCTGTTGTGCAATTTGATAATTTTAGCTTTTGGTTACCGAACTTGTTGTCAAGCGTTTTTGAAAAATGAATAAGATCATGCATAATAATAGATTGCATTTAAAACATTTCCATTATATTTTGACCTCTTATTCATAAATAGAATAATGTAGTTAATATTAATAATCTATTTTTAGCTCGGAAATAGAAATGACACAAAAGACAAATCGTAACTACTTCAGTC
Organism: Desoria trispinata; assembly: GCA_034695165.1. Classification (NCBI taxonomy): domain Eukaryota; kingdom Metazoa; phylum Arthropoda; class Collembola; order Entomobryomorpha; family Isotomidae; genus Desoria; species Desoria trispinata. The sequence goes on along the minus strand of JAQFZB010000328.1, from coordinate 15,981 downwards.
CCATTGTTATTGTAATCTAATGGACTTATTTTGAATTGAACTCCTTGTGCACACAATTCAGAAGATGTTATGAAGAGCAACATGAAGTCTTTTATGCTAGTACACAAACCCAACCTACAGCTATATGTAGCATATTAGCATTCATCTCTTTGTTCATACAGAATTACAAAAAAAACATAAAACTAATGTATTTATGTATGGAAAATCGACACGCAATGATGAAATGATATGGACTCATTTTCTTTCTGTGTGGTAATGAAGAAGTGGGGAGTGTTCTTTGCTCTGTATTTGGAACAGTTTCCATGGGGACGTTCTTGATGCTATTCTCTTTCATTTTCTACGTAAGTAGGATTAAGGATATGACAGAAACATAATTCACTTTTCACATTTTCTGACCAATCTACACAATTAGTAAAATTATAAATTATATCATTCAATTATCCATTTAATTAGAATCTGTACAAAAATAACTATTATCATTCACTTATAAAAGATTATAAATAGACTTTGACCTTTTTTGTCCTAATTTTTGTATCCAATTTTAAACCAAAACAACATTACGTCACAATGACTGATACAAATGCCCTAGAATCATCAAGTCCTGAAACACTGTCCTCAAGTACTGACTTTACAGTCAAGATCATTTGCTTAGGTGACTCTGCCGTGGGGAAATCAAAGTATGCCCAAATCTTATCTATTGTAATCATAATGCATTAGAAATCAATTTCAGTGTTTATTTTTGAAAGATTGCTCGAGAGATTTTTGTCTGACAAGTACAAGCCACAACAAGTTTCTACATTTGCCCTCACTCTCTACCGTTACCAGACTAAAGTGGATGCAGAAGCCATTGATGTCGGTATGTTCAAATTGTCGTAGACGTATTTATTTGTGTATTTAACCATTCTGAATTCAATCATTACATAGTCGTGGTCATGTCTGTGTTTTTTTCTGTCGTCAATAGTGTAGTGTATTGATCATTTTTGTTTGTTTGTGGGTCTTGTCTTGTCATTCATTATACTGAACTGTACACGCGATCTTGGGCTCCTAAAAATCTGATTTCCTAAGAATAATCAGTGATCGAAGTTTACATCTAAATATAATCGAAACATGTTGTCGTAATTATTCCACCATGATTTCATTTTTCATATCTTTTTTTGATGATATGTAATAGAATTTACAACCTTCAAATAAATACATATATATTATACTATATGAAATTCGTAGATTTTTGGGACACTGCAGGACAAGAACGATTTCAAAGTCTACATCCATCATATTATCACCAAGCGGATGCTTGTGTGATTGTATTCGATGCCACTAGAAAGGTCACATATAAGAACTTGAGCCAATGGTACGAGGAGCTTCGACATTTCCGTCCAGAAATCCCTGTATTTTGCGCCGCAAATAAAATTGACTGTAAGTCTTAATAACGCTAATCCTAATTTGTATCAGAACACTGTCTTGCAATTGGGTATTGAATCGAGTTATTCTATGGATCAATATAGCAAACATGGACATCACAAAAAAATCATTTGCATTTCCTGAGAAGAATGGAATGCCATTGTACTATGTATCTGCAGCCACGGGATCAAATGTCGTTAAGGTATATACCAAAGCAATAATACTAATATTGTAGTATAAAATGACAATTAGTGAAGGCACAATTTAATTCCCTTGCAATATTTGATTTAATAGTTATTTCATGATGCCATTGAAGCTGCAGTGAAGTACAAACGTAATCCAACAGATTGGGCAGACCAAATTTTGCAGGAGCTTGATAAGTCATCAAATCTGGATATTGTTGCAGGGACATGCGGTGAGACGGAGGTTGACTAAATTCAATTAAAATATTGATTCTGGGGTATTTATTTATGCCTCAAAAGTCTAATATTGACAGAACATATTCGCTTGAACATGGATGAAAGAAAACTAAATTTTTAAGTTTAAAATGTGATAATATTTGTAAATTTAACAAATAAAACGAATAAAAATGTCCGTTCAAACTATACTTAAATTCATTGTTTTTCAAAATTATTCATTGCCCTAATTAGTAATTGTCAGATAATTGTTTCAAGTTTACATTATTTTATTGTTCTAGAATTATTTCTGATAAAAGTGTTGTTTCTACTCTTTCGTCAACGCGGGGAAAGGTGTGATGAAGAGAAATAGACAACATACTAGCTGCTTTTAATAAGAGAAAGCGGAACGGATATTTCTCCGGAGAAATTTCTACCAATACGCCCGGGTAGAAAGTAGACCCACAGCTGAGGTGGGTATTAAAATGTAAAAACTATTATATATAAAAAATAGTTCTCCAAAAAGTCTCCTCTTAAGAAGTAATTGCTTAATTTTAATCAGGTGAAAGAAAGCCTAATAAATTTTATCTCTGTAGTTGATAATTTTTAAAAGACATGGGTTCAGATCAAAGTTCACAAAGTGGTTCCAAGAGAAAAGGAAAAAACCCTAAGCGATCTCATTCTGCGGGTAATGATAACGACAATGAATTTAGAAGGAAGACTTACAGCAATTCATCACCAAGACCAAGCATATGTTCTGATTCGGATATTCCATATGTATCGTATACAACCACAAGGCCAATTAGTGAAGGTGGGCTTTTTTATTAACGAAATAAATACGCTTTGCATGATATAAAATAAAGTCATTAAATAAAATTTTTTTCTTGTTTCCTTTTGTATAGAGATTCCTTCAGATTGGAAGTTCAAATGGTCAGAGCCTAAACCAAAAACCCGAGAGAAAAATATGAATAGGGAGAAACGTGATAATAAAGCCAAAAGTATGGGGAGCATCGTAACGGTGAAACCGGCTTCCGAAGTACCCACAGTGGATAGAGATCCACTTTATCGTAGATTAATGGTATGTAATTAAATGTAGGATACGTAATAATGAAATTTATACTATATTAAATTAATATATATGACGTATAGGATATTCCCCCGTTTACGCCAATCATTCGAGAGTCTCCAGGGGTGCCATGGACGAAGAATCCTGAAATAACCGAGAAAATTGATCCGACTCCATTGTTACAAATTGCATTCCTTTACCGACAACGTTTAAAAAGACATGAAACTGTACTTAATGCTAAACAAAATCAATTAGGGAGGAAAGTAAGGGACACTGATGCCCAAATTTCTCATATCATGAAACTTTTAAATTCGAGGGAAAAGGCTTTTACTGCCTTTGTCGAGTCCATGAGTCGAATTAATGATTTAACAAAAAGTCTCTCTTCATGTCATTATGCGCTTAATAAAACAATAGAGTCTATAGAAACTTTAAATAATATGCTGGCAGTTGAAGATCGACTAGAGCCATTTGTTTGGACAACCGGTTAACAACTTCCGAATGACAAGGCTGGGAATTTATAAAAAGAAAGTCGGCCAATGTCACAAATGTTCAACGCTTAAATGAATTGTCCCAAACAGTTTGTTCCTCAAAACCGAACTACTATTAGTCGGCAAAATGTTGTTATGTAAGGTTATAATTTTCTTATTAGTATTACTCACAAAAATAAACATGAATTGAAAAATTGTTACAACAACGAAACGGATGGAAACATTTTTTTTCTATTGTAATGTAATCATTGCCACTATAAGTTGAAATTGTTGGATAATAATAATACGTCTATAATTTCTGTGAGAATTTTAAAGGGATGACCAAGATAGAAAATGATATTTATTTTACAAAATTTTGGTGAATGAGCAGTTATGTATATTAGTAGTAGCTGGATTGCTAAATCGGTAATGAATTTTTGATGAGTCCTTGAAAACATGCACATATCCGAAATATGAAGTGAGAGCCATCCGCAAACGTCGTATACACACATAAATATACCTACAAGCATTCAAATGCTCCAGTTAAGTTCCTTTCTAGGCCAAAAAGGAGAAAGCTGAAGTGGAATAGGTTTTATGTATCGTGAAACTGTCAATACCAGAAGGATGGACGGAGAGCAAAAAATAATCACTTGCTGGAATTCAATGGAGAAACAGTTTTAATGAATGTCTTAATTTCTTTCTATTATTTCATGTACATTCTTTCTCAATATTTTTCAACAACAAAACAACAATGTTGATGTACATGCATGCTGCTGGAAGAATGTTTGATTTTAATGGTTTGAATGTTTTTATAGAAAATCTAAAGTTTGATCGGACTTTAAAAAAGAAAACTCGTCCAAGAAGTTAAAGGGACTAGTAATTACATAACAGAACTTTATTAGCTGACCATCAACTTTTTTGGCCAAGTTTAGAGGAAACTGAAGTCGACATAGATTATTTTAGTTATTTTTCTACCATGATTGATCATGTTATTAAATAGCAATGAATTGTAAAATGCTACCACCCCAGGGTCTCAGGAAAACTCAATCGAAACAATAGATTTTCCCCCCCTTTACTTCCTTTTTTTGAATTTAATCGCCAATTTCAATCAATTTCTAGATGAAAAAATAGGATGATTCAACTGATTTCTTTCTTTAAATTTCCCTTGCTACGTTATTTCATTCTAGCCGATCGCTTTAGTTTAAAGAAAGACAATTCATCGGATTTGTTTATTACTTAAATTCAATAAATATACCCACCCAAGACTGCTATAATTTGTCCATTGACATTGATCTTAAATTTTATTTGACTGTGGACTAATAGTGAGCTCATCATTAGGCACATTTAATCATATTACTGCTTAATACAGTTTGTTTTAGCATGTCTATGGTTTTAGCTTCACATATGTATACTCAGTAATAATAAGAGAAATTAAACGCACAGAAACGTAAAATGATATTGACAGTTATTTAGCTATATACGGTCCCCCCTTTTCTTTATTCTGTGAAGAACAACATCATTAACTGTCTTCTTTCGATAAATATGCGTGGGTTATTATCATCTTTGTGAGGTATACGTGCTTTAGTATGTCATTGCAATTAAGTTCAGTTTGACAATTATTCAACCTCGTAAACAATGCTACATATATTGACTATTACACATAATTTATACTGCAGACATGACATTTATTTGGTCAATCGATTCGTTGAATGTCTTTAACTAAAACTCAAGAAAATTACCTCTAGAATTTTCGCCTATCATGATGCATTGTGTCTTTATTATGCAACTAATTAATGTCCTGAAATGTCGCTAATTACGTCAGCAATCTAAAATAAAACGAATTGTCTTTTAATCTCAAAAGTATTCATTGGCTGGCAATGTGTTTAAATTGTTCTATGAAACTAAATTTCAAATGCAATTCATAAATAATTCTCTGAAATGAGAGACAACGTGAAATTAAAATAATAATAATTTGAGTTCACCAGTCAGTTATATTCTGTTATTGATTAAAGTTTTCATGACGTTTTGAATGTCGACCCTTTAAAAACAACATTTAATGTTAAGATTTTAATGTCTTGAAATGATTTGATTATGGATTAGTAAATTGTTTTAATGTGATATTATTATGTCAAGATGCTATCATAAAAGGAATTAGCTGTTTAAGAAATATATTCATTGAATGTTCCAGACTAAATGACTGCAAATACTGTGTTTCTTTCTGTAAGTATATATTGATTTTCAGAGTATTTTTATGATTGCGTCAGTAATACAAGTTGTTAGATATGAAATTGCTAGTTTATATTTTGAGATGAGAAAGTTGGAAAGAAAATATCCTCTGAGGAAGGAGTTAATGTAAATAGTAATCGAAAAGATATTGCGATAAAGGACAATAATGTCGAAGCAGGAGTACACTACTACAGAAACGCAATGGTCCGTGACAGACAACAGCGCGGATGGATGGGAACGGGAATGACAAGTATTGGTGGTGATGATGATGATGATGATGATAGTCTGTCCAAATGAAAACAGGTTTGGAATAGAAAGGGCAAATTTGCAACGTTTCTCTAGTGGCCTTATGTAAAGTGGTATTCTGAAGTTGTGAGCGACATTGAATGTGAAATGGTTTATCTCAAGTAGCATCGGGAGAAAGTAAAGAAACTCGGCACGGTTGTCTCCCACTGTTCAGTTATCAGTTGTGGATACTTCCACTACCACCGACCACTAACCCGGTTTACTTTTGCAATATATACTGGCATTTACAATATTTTACCATCTCGGTTTTTTTAAACACTTTCATCCTTTGCCTTAACTACTGTCTCTCATTTCACTGATTTTAATGAAAAACAAAAAGAATGATTACAATTGTCCGTCAGTTAACATTTGAAATCTCTGAACTATAATCATTCTCTCAAATATCCTGCCATAATATTATTATGTAGTTTGTTTTACAATAAACATTGTTCCAGTGCTTTTATAAATTTTAAAAAACTCTGTGAAAAGAAGGGGTATTATGCATATCAAGAAAATAGATGAGACAAATTCAACAACACATCTTCAGTTGCAAGACGCTGATGATTTAGATGTCACCTCTGTTAGAAATATTCATCATTTGGATTCTGTGACTTCTAATACTTCAACACCTTACATAGTTGTAAGAGAATTTCCGGCGTGGATTGACAGAGGACATTCAGCATTTAATTCAGACTACCAAAATAATCATCAAAGTTCACAACAAACACATCACCATCAATACACTCAAAATAATAATCAAAAATCAAATTTTACCAATCATCATAGCCAAAAGAACGGAAATGTCGTCAAAGCATTGGAAGAAGCGATTGAGATTAATAGTCATAATGGTATTGTTGAAGCTCATGCTGCCCAACAACTGATCAATCAACTTGGACTCATTCAGTACAAAAAACCAGGTTTTTAAAAATAAATTTTTTTCATTTTAAAAATGCCCAAATACATTGAATAGAAAGAATGGCAAATATATATGGGTACATTTTATGCTCAATAATACGTAATAAACAAATATGACAGGTGGTGATTCGAGATTTGATGAAAATGAAGATGTTCCTGGCTACAGTCCCAGAGTCCTTAGTGGACAGACCAATGAAAGACATCCCAGTGGTAGTAAACCATCCAACGACAGGCGACCTTCTCAGACATCTCAAATCGTGAGTTATAAATTTGCTCCTTTTAATAATTTCATAAACTTAGACATGCATAAATCATACAGAGTTGAATTTTGTCTTCATAAGTTTCATTCAATCAATGGTATGAATTGCCTTGTTATGCTTGTTCGAATATGGACAGGTGCAGTATTGTCACGTAAATTATTCATTACTTTTTCTCAACTGACAGACGGTGGACTTGAAAATGACAACTATTCTAGGCATATATCTCTCATGCGTTATATAATATTCACCATTAGTTCAAAAATCAACAAGTTACAAATGGAGAAATGGTTGAAAATTTAGGGGAACTATGAAACAGTAGACTTTGTAAGAATTTACATTTTTTATTCCCAGAGTAAATCTAATCCAATGGACAATCTGTACTTCAACGATGACATACGAAGAATAGATCTTATGCTGATTTTTGAAGATGATTTGGACTTTCTAAAGGAACAACGAAGGAAAACATTTCTCAGAAATCTAGTTGAAGAAGGAGTAGAAATTGAAATAGAACATCCTGATCCAACAAAACGAAGGGTAAATTAATGTTGTAAAAACCTGAAGTGCAATTACTTTTTTGTTTGTATTGCACTTTAGTTGAGATCTCCTTGGGATTATTAAAGTTCATTTGATTGCTTATCACGTGTCTTTTCATGTTGAAAACAATTTAGTGGGGAAATAGGTAGCAGTACAGCACAACAGTTTTATTTTCATTATTATCGAGCTAAAGGAGAAAAGAGGAGAAAGCGATATTTAATACAAGGAACAAAAGAACGTTATTACATTATTTATTCAAAACTTTGGAATAGAAGAGATAGAAGGGCTGACAAATGTTTTTTCAACCTTCTTTTTTATGCACAACGATTAAATGGCTGACTGTGAAATACACTTAAATCACATTATAATCCATTTGATCAACAGCAAAGAAAAAAAATAGATTTCAATGTCATCGGAAAAAATTAGAAATTCCCAATTGGTTTTATGACCAAATAAATCAAATCAGTCTCAATTAGTACAATCTTCATTTAGCATTCCCATCAAAACTGTCAATTGACACGAATTCCTCTTTATACGACTGATTGTTGCATTAATATTACCTACTCAATTATGAATTTTTGTTACCTTCGATCTTTATATGCACAAACATATTGCGTGTTAGCTTAAACTTGCAATTTCAACATGGTGTAAAAAATACCCTTTTGCATTATATTTGTACTATTTTCAGTTTAATCATGAAACAAGAACCCACTTCATCAAAGTACACGCACCATGGGCAGTACTCACTAAATATGCGGAGATAATGAATATGAAAATGCCAATTAAGGTAAATTGCAATATTTTTAAAATAATGTACTCATTTACTTACAGAAATTGAGAAACTGTAACAATAATAATGGAAACATTTTCTAATAATAATATACACACGGGTATTTATATATACCGACTTGCATTATCTTTCACCATCCGACACTTTATAATTGTCTTCAATTTACCTATACACGCATTGATAATATCAGTTAAATTAATAACTACGTAACTAACTTTTATAACCAATTAATTAAAATTGAATTAATGTAACCCTTTAAAAGAAGTTTCCAAAAGAAATTAAAAAAGTGATCAACAATATTTTAGCTGTACGTATGTATAATAACATATAGATGAAAGAACATGAGATTATTAGAATGGAGTAACAATACTAGTAGTATAATTAGACCAATAATCCATCGATTAAATCTTGTCCTTCGTTGTTCCCAGTTGTTTGCTGCTAGTTGTCCTTGTTTAGACCAAATAATGATGGTTTACGCTACAATTGTCTATGTCCATGATTACCTTTAAACGATTATACAAAGTCACCAAAAACACAACACCTAAGCTATAGTATTTATGTGTGTCTTTCTCTAAATCATTAATAAATGTCGTTTGACTTTTTTGTGTGCTGCAATCGTGGACAGAAACTCATCTCTATCTCGTACAAAGCATGGGTATGTCACTTTCTCCTTTTGTATTTGTTCTTCTTTTTTATATCCTTTTTTTTATTGATACCTATATATAAATATTTTGTCTGCATGGTATGTACACCAAATAATCAATTAGAATAGCATAAAGCATATCCACGGAACTGCATCAACACTGGACCGATATTTATTTTAATAAAATAATTTGTGCACTTTGAAACAGATGAAAATGCCATGAAATACTTAGATTTTTCAACGAACACAACTAATCGTCATCAATAATGGAGCATATAGAAAACGACGATAAATGGTGGCAGATTCTAAAAAAAGCAAGAAAACGACGATTTGTGAAAATGAAAATATTATATTTATTTTGAATACTATTATTATGTAAACAATTGGATTCTTCTGTTGCCTGCTGCCTATATATTTCTGATTCAATTGATTCTTCTAATTAGAAAACTGTTACGTCAACTCCATGAAACCATTCTTCTAGAACTGACTAGAATTTATCTGTTGATCTGACACAATTGTCCCACTGCCCGTATTGATTGGATTCAAATAATAGTTTTTCCATAACTCATTTTACGAGGCGATGATTATTTTTGTTAGACATTATGTTGTTATCCAGCTATGGATATAATAGTTATTGGCACAGTTATGGAGGCCAACTATGGAGGGGGAAATGGATCAATATTATTGAAAGTGAGAACGAAAGGTGAAACTGAAAGTCAATGCGAAAATGAATGATTTAAATCCTTAACTGAAACCGAAAGGTGAAACTGAAAAGTGAAAACGAAAGATGAAACTGAAAGGTGAAACTGAAAGGTGAAACTGAAAGGTGAAAACGAAAGATGAAACTGAAAGGTGAAACTGAAAGGTGAAAACGAAAGATGAAACTGAAAGGTGAAACTGAAAGGTGAAAACGAAAGATGAAACTGAAAGGTGAAACTGAAAGGTGAAAACGAAAGATGAAACTGAAAGGTGAAACTGAAAGGTGAAAACGAAAGATGAAAATGAAAGGTTAAAACGAAAGGTGAAACTGAAAGGTGAAACTGAAAGGTGGAACTGAAAGGTGAAACTGAAAGGTGGAACTGAAAGATGAAAACGAAAGATGAAACCGAAAGGTTAAAATAAAAGGACAAAACGAAAGGTCAAAATGAAAGGTGAAATTGAAAGATGAAAACGAAGATGAAAATGAAAGGTCAAAATAAAAGGTTAGGGTTAGGTTAAAAAATAACCCGAAATAGTCACTTCATGTTATTGGTGTTATTCTAAAAAAAGGTTAGGTTAAAAACTAACCCGAAATGAAATAGTCACATGTTATTGGTTTATTTCGAATTTAAAAGGGTTAGGTTAAAAAATAACCTGAAATAGTCACTACATGTTATTGGTGTATTTCTAATTAAAAAACGTTAGGTTACAAAATAACCCGAAATAGTCACTACATGTTATTGGTGTATTTCTAATTAAAAAACGTTAGGTTACAAAATAACCCGAAATAGTCACTACATGTTATTGGTGTATTTCTAATTAAATACGTTAGGTTACAAAATAACCCGAAATAGTCACTACATGTTATTATGTTATTGGTGTGTTTCAAAAAAGGTAAGGGTAAAAAAATAATCTGAAATACTGACTACAATACGATAGGAGTATTTCGGGTTATTTTTTAACCTAACCTTTTTTAATTAGAAATACACCAATAACATGTAGTGATTATTTCGGGTTATTTTTTAACCTAACCCTTTTAAATTGGAAATAAACCAATAACATGTTAGGAGTATTTCGGGTTATTTTTTAACCTAACTTTTTTTAATTAGAAATACACCAATAACATGTAGTGACTATTTCAGGTTATTTTTTAACCTAACCCTTTTAAATTCGAAATAAACCAATAACATGTGACTATTTCAGGTTAGTATTTAACCTAACTCTTTTTTAGAATAACACCATGTAGTGACTATTTCGGGTTATTTTTTAACCTAACCCTAACCTTTCATTTTAACCTTTCGTTTTCATCTTTCAGTTTCACGTTTCATTTTCATCTTCGTTTTCATCTTTCAGTTTCACCTTTCATTTTAACCTTTCATTTTCATCTTTCGTTTTCATCTTTCAGTTCCACCTTTCAGTTCCACCTTTCAGTTTCACCTTTCATTTTGACCTTTCATTTTAACCTTTCATTTTCATCTTTCGGTTTCACCTTTTGTTTTCACCCTTCAGTTTCACCTTTCAGTTTCACGTTTCAGTTTCACGTTTCACGTTTCAGTTTCACGTTTCAGTTAAAGATGGAAATCATTCATTTTCGCATTGACTTTCAGTTTCACCTTTCGTTCTCACTTTCAATAATATTGATCCATTTCCCCCTCCATAGCCAACATACAACATAGATCTCATATTAAATGTTATATAAAATGAATGTGAAATGTCGATGCCAATTAATGTCAACAAATCGCAAGGTCTTGTTTGACCCTTAATGAATACTTTTGTTATTGATAGCTATTTTAATATGTTTGATATTAAATATCATTACAGTAGAAAATTTACGTCTCATCAGAAACAGAATCGAAGGAAGGCTTTGTGCAATGTTAAACAGTTTAACCAAACAAATATCGCAGTTGGTAAAACATTAAGTATATTTGCCGAGTTAAAGGAAACTTTACTTAAGAATTTATGTGAGTTCGCAAAATTTGCAAAGTTAAATGGTGCTTAATGTTTTATCGAATAAAACTAGGAAGAAGCTGACTAAAAATGTCATCCCTTAAGTATGCTTTCTTTAAAAAAATACTAGACGGATTTTGAGTTGGAATTTTACTGATTGAGACTTAATACAATTCACAGGACAATAAGCCAACAGAGGATGCAATTTTGGATGATTCAAGCTGCTGGAAGCATATTGCTAAAACTAAACTGAAAGTCTTCGATTATGATCATCAAAGGATCCCAGCAGAACCATCCTTTTTCATGGCATCTTTTTCTCGACAAAAAGAAGAATGGTTATTTAAAAAAAACCTACCATGTGCAATCTTATAGAGCCCGAGTCAGAAAGCAATATTTCAACATTATCGATCCCTCAGAATTCTTAATTTAACCCCTTATTTAACATTTATACCAAAATTCATAACATTTAGTGAATCTTTTAAATTCCGTGAGGGGTGATCAAGTTATGTACCTACCCTTTCTAAAAGTACAATTGTCAATTTCAATATCTTATTTATGATTTGCATGTCATAATTACCTTCATGCAACATTTCAGGAGACATTTATTTGCAAAATCATATTTAAATGCGGGAGCTACCCTGTTGGGTCAACCCAAAATGAGAATAACTGATGATTTAGCTTATTTTCGAACTTGATCTTACAAGTCTGCTAAATATCATAATGATAGAATAACACGTTCTTGAGTTATTCTGTTCACAGGCAGACAGGGTTGATGATCCTTTAAGCTCTCTGACTCGGGCTAAAATATGTATTAATGGAACATCTATTTAACGGAATTAATAAGTTGTAATTAATGATCGATTCCCTTTCTTTCCAGTTTCATTATAAAGGATCGTGAAACATTTTTTACACCTGCCCAGAGGAGTCAGATCGTATGGAAAATAATGACAAGAACTCGATTTGATGATGGAGGGGATGAAAAGGTACAACAGATATTCTCATAAATTTTTATAGGATTTCAAGATAATTCAATTCACTATTCAAAGACTGGAATCCGAAGATTATTAAACAACAAAACTTTTATTGCGTCATTTCCTTTGCATGAAGGTCCTTATGACGAAGATGGGGATGGGAATGATCGCAGGGTAATACGATAATTAATTCTATCGTCTTCAGTTTTTGATGAATAGTTCTATTTATAATATTGATATAGCTGCTGTTTACTGAATGGGCACATTTTAGCAATTGGTACAAAAAACAACCTCTTTGGTTGATACGCAGATATTTCGGGGATAAAGTGGCATTATATTTTGCATGGTTGGGGTTCTATACGGCCATGCTGATTCCTGCTTCTATTGTGGGGATTTTTTGTTTTATGTTTGGTGTCGCTACAATAGACACGGATTATAATACGCCAAGGTACTAGCATACTTACTTATAATTTTGATTAACCTAAAGATTTTTGGCGAATTTTCTCTGGTTCTATACAGTCGGGAGATCTGCAATAATCATATAGGAGGTGACCTTATTATGTGTCCACTATGCGGCAATTGTGAATTATGGCCGTTAACAGATTCCTGCACTTTCTCTAAATTGACATATTTCTTTGATAACCCTGCAACAGTATTTTTTGCAGTTTTCATGGCTTTTTGGGGTAAACAGAATTCAATTTATATTGGGATCCCATCTAAACACATTTATTGATTTCAATCTTCAGCAACATCCTTCTTAGAGTTCTGGAAAAGAAAGCATGCTGTGATTTCTTGGGAATGGGATTTAAGAAATTACGAATTTGAGGAAGAACCACGTCCGGAATTTGAAGCTGCTGTAAAAACATTCCGTATTAATCCAGTGACCAAAGCTCCGGAGCCATATTTATCCTTCTGGACAAAAGCGTTAAGAATGCTTCTTGTGAGCTCCTTGGTGTTTTTGCTACTCTTTATTGTTGGTTTTGTTGTTGTGGGAATCATCATCTATCGTTTGGTCATGATGACCATACTCTACACGCCTAAGGAAGGGAAAGAAGAAGTAGATGCACGAATAGAATTCTTTCGAGATAATGCCAAAATCATTACATCGGTAACGGCCGCCATTATTAATCTTGTCATTGTTGTCTTTCTACATAACGTATGCTCCAAAACTTTGAACACTATCGTTACCAAACAATTAGATTATTTAAAAATGTCCATATACCCGTTCTTTTGCAGCGCGTTTATTATCGTGTCGCCATTTGGCTAACTAATAGCGAGTATCCAAGAACTCAAACTGAATACGAAGATAGCTTTACTTTCAAGATGTTTCTTTTCCAATTCATTAATTATTATTCATATTTGATCTACATAGCATTTTTCAAGGTAATTCGTGAATTCTCCACATCATTTATCCGTTAATATGCTTCATAACAATTTTTTCTTTTAGGGGAGATTCTTTAGACATCCAGGAGAGAATCCAAATAATAGTTTTGAAAAAATTCGTGGAGATATGTGTGATCCTGCAGGTTGTTTATCCGAATTGTTCATTCAGCTATCCATTATTATGGTTGGAAAGCAGTTTTTTAATAATTTTATGGAGCTATTTATGCCGTGAGTGATCAGCTTAATTAATTTCAATTTTACTTGTATTGTAACATATATGCTACAAAGCTATGGCGTTTACAGAAAATTTTCCAACTGGTGCCGGAGAATGAAGTATGCATCAACAGTGGATCCAGACGCTCCCGTGTTTTTTACAAGATGGGAACAAGATTATAATCTTAAGAAAGTAGACCAATTAGCCTTATTTCAAGAGTATTTAGAGATGGGTAAATAAACATTCAATAATACGCTATAACTTTACACTCATTATTATTTTTAAACATTTTCTTTGCAGTTATTCAATACGGATTTGTTACACTGTTTGTAGCAGCGTTTCCACTTGCGCCATTCTTTGCATTATTGAATAACGTTGTTGAAATTCGTTTGGATGCCTATAAATGGATAACTCAGATGAGACGTCCATTAGCAGAAAGAGTTGAAGATATTGGAGCTTGGTATGGAATTCTTCAGGGTATAACTTATACATCTGTTGTAACCAACGTAAGTTGCTTTATATTTTTAAATGATAAACCCTTGTTTTGAGAATTCCTCTGATTCTTAAGGCTTTCGTCATAGCCTACACCAGTGATATAATTCCCCGTCTTGTATATAAATATTATACAAATGACAACGGTACTTTGGAAGGATATATACGATCTTCATTATCAGGTATATTGTATAACTATTTTCTACAAAATAACAATTTTAAAATATTGCTTGTTGAAACAGTTTTTCCGACCTCCCACTACAATTTAACAAAACAAAAAACGTTCAACAAAACAGATCGCGACAGTTGCTTTTACCGTGGTTATTACACGAACGCCACTGATCCAAGTTTGATTGTTCCATCTGCACGATATTGGCACATACAAACGGCAAGATTGGCATTCGTAGCTGCATTTGAGGTAATTAAATATCGTATTTTTATTTTTTGAAATTTGTTTGAAGTTTCACTTTATACCATTTCTTATAATATTAATTGTGCATAGCATTTGGCATTCGCACTAACTGGTATCATGGCATTTGCGATTCCTGACGTACCCAAAGAAATTAGTGTGCAAATTCAAAGGGAAAAACTTTTAGCAACTGAAGCATTGTATGAAAGCGATCTTGCACGACTTCGACGCGGTAATAATTAATAATTATTTACATTTCATTCTTCAATCCTTTTTTCCCATAAAAAAACGAAGGGTTTATGTTAATTTTATCAGGAGAAGAGGTTGGTGATGATGCGGACACATCTTCAGCGACATCAAACAAGACAATAAAACAGAGGCCTTCACTTGTGGATTGAATTTTAGAAAGACATTAAACGGTAACTTTGCTAAAAAAAACTGGGAATGCAAAATCGTCAAATTTGCATTGTGGTCATCTGGGGGCTTATACAAATCATAAAATAAAGTAGTATTTTTATGAATGCTTAAAATTGTTAACTAATTAATTTATTATTCATATAACTCATTGGGTTTACATTATCTGTAGAAAAGAAAGCAACAAATTTGCTCAAATCATTTTGAAACAGGTCACTTTTAACTTTTAAAAAAAATCTAATTTTAAAAAATAAATTAAATAATAAAATCAAATTAATCTTTGGAGATAAAATGTAGTGAGAATATTTGACCTTTACTTAAAGGCGAGTCAGAAAACTAATATCCTTCTTTTTGAGCACAAATTGCAACAATTTTGTACTCGACTTCGATGGCATTTGGTTTGGTGTCGGTGGGGACATGTCGTACGAGGGATGTGAAACATCTGCAAAAGTCCTCTTTGTATGCTGAAC
>JAQFZB010000327.1:0-16560 GCA_034695165.1 Desoria trispinata | reverse complement strand
TCGTACAAGAGCTTTGAAGGCTCCACGTTTATTGGAGACTGCCTGAAAGTTTATAAATGTGTCATTTCAAACTTGTTCAATGTTTAATTCTAAAAACTTATTACCTTCTCCCTTTTGAGCAGAGACTCCATTGAGGATTTATCAATCCCCAAAAAGCTGGACCTAAAAAGAAAATTACACAATATATTCATAACATATTGCTTCTATAATTATTATATTGAAATTTTATTTTGGAATTTAAATAAAATAAAATAAGACATTAAATCAATTGATGATGAGAAAAGACAAAATAAAAATATTCCATTTGAGTGAATTACTATTGTGAAAGCAACGTAATGAGGATTGAGAGAAAAAGAAAAGGGATTTCAACTTTAAAGGAATAAGAAGAGAAAAATATTCTTCGTAGTAATAATGAGATGGATTTCTATTCTTTTTGAGGAGTGAGAATGAGAAAGTAGTTAGAATTATATTAGAGAATGTTGCGTTGGTGTGTTCAAATTGGTCTATGGTGTTGGTAAAGTTGGCTTTTGGTCGGATCCGTCAACGTGTGATGTCCCCTCATGGATCCAATGAAGTATGGAAAGGGATTTTAGCTATATTTGAACAATTTGTGAAGAGAGAGAAAGTCACTCAGAGTATAAAAGAGCTCATGAATTTTTCATATTTTCTGTGTGAAGATGTTTGGTTCTATGCCAATTGAGGATTGACGGGAATGGATTCCTCCTGTTTATTTGCCTCTAGGATTTCATAGATTTTCCTTCCATCGGGTCGTCCTCTCATTCCAATGACTCAATGAAATGACTCGCTGACTGTTTAGTCAGTTTTTCACTACTACTTTCTGGTTTTTTGGTGTCTGAATATATGCGGTGTTCCTTCGTGCTTCTTTCTCTTCCATTCAAAGACCTTTAGCTGATTGGTCTCAATCAACAAATCATAGGCCAGAAGTGAAAGTTTGTCAATACTCTGTAAATTACATTTCACAAATAGGATTTTTGCATTGAAATTCTCGTTTTAGTATTATTTTGCAAATGCTTGATTGTTTTGACTCAGCACCCATTACTTTTTGTTGTCCTATGCATTAACATTTCATTTCTTTTTTGAGTATGAAACACCTTAGTACTTGGATAGTCCATGTTGTAAGGAGTAGTAATACGGTAAATATGCACGAGTGGTTTTTAGGGATTTATGCATGACAGATTGAAGGAATTGAATAGGTCATAAACTGTAGACTCACTACAAGTCGAAAGTTCATCCGATCAGAACTGACTGCATGCGTTAGACGATCAGCACAACTGCACAAATTTTCACATCCATCTTTACAACTAAACCGTACTATAATATTTTTCTGTTAGGCAATGATTTTAAAGATTTTGGATTTATTTATGTAACTGCATGATAATTGAAATGAATATTATTCTAGGAAATGATGGTTTGATTTGATGTAATATTTAGCATGTTTATAAAAAAAATCGAATAGATGCAATTTTATACAATGAAGTGTAATAATATAGAGCATAAGTAGGTGAGTGGCAAATGTTCCTTTCTGTACGGAGGGTGAGTTGAATGAAATCTTGGTATTTTTCGCCATGGAAGAGTCCCACTGGGAGATAAAGAGTGTGGGAATGTAATCATGATGGATGCTATTCTTATTATTCCACTGGGAGGGTAACAATTAATTGTTGGCGTTCATCAATGTTGATTTATGAAGCTACGGGATGCAGTATCGGTCTCTGTGCAATTATGCATACCCTAGGGATTCCGATACTCCACTCGTACTAACACATTTTTTATCAGTAAGTAAGTGTACTCTTATTATAGAAAGAGCATCCAAGACGCTTAAATAGAGATTATGAAGGATTGAAGATATTGAGTGATTTTAGTTCCATTTCCGTATCGTTTTCCGTATGGGATTCTGTTTTCACTTTGTATTCCAATTGTCTGTGATATAGATTTCGATTTCTACTGCAAATGATTGGATGAGACACAGTGAACTGAGGTAGTGATGGGATTGTACAGGTTTTGTTTGCATGAAGAAAGTAAGGAGAAGAAAGGGGGTTATTTTGTGTAGGTTTCATGATGATCATTGGATTGGGAATCAGTAGTTTGTTGTTGGTGGTGGTTTCTGATGCTGAAGAGAGTGGTCTGGACAGACAGTCCGTGGGGCTATGCTCAGGGTGAAATAATGGGAAAAGAGATCTCACAGACCAATAATATGACCTTTTCTCTTAGTTTTCTCACCGCTCGCGTAGAAAAAATCAAGAAAAACGAGCCCGTTAATCTTCAGAGTGAAGAGATGGTGGTAGTAAGAGAAGAAGAAACAACCTTTCCTTTTTCTACCGGTTAAGAGGTAAACTTATGTTCCCATTTATTTAGCTTCTACAATGGATTCTCTAGATTGAGTCTAGAGCCTTTTTAACCTTTTCTATGAGAGAAAATAACCAAGAAACATAAAGCTTCTTTAACGGGGATTTCCTCTTCTTTTCTTTCTCTGATGGCTTCAACTATTTTTGTCCATTCTCACATTTTTCTCTTATTGTGGATGCCCTGTTTACACCTTTTACCATCAAACATCAGTCCATCCATTCAACATATCAACATCACCATGCTCACTTCCTCACAACAATAAATCCCTCCAATGCACTCACATATTGTAACCCTCTGATGCATTTTTATGCTTTGTGAAACGCAAGTGAACATCTTAGATGACATTAAAAACAGTCTTGCTGCTTGCTGGCTTTTCAAGTGTCTATTTATGTGTTCACAGAATCATAGTAAAATTTCAAACAATTCATTCAAACAAAAACAGGTGAGACAGTCTTATTTAATTGAGTATTCCGAGTGGAATATATAATTAGGTTAAATTCTAAGTAATCTTGGGACAAAAAAGGGGAAACTTTTGTTTTTAGGAAACAATACATGAAAAGAAGAGTACGTTTAGAAAGTGCAAGATAAACGAAAGATAAGCCTGAAAGAAATACTCTGTGAAATGAAAAGCGAACAACAGTAACTGCACTACGATCTTATTACATGCGGACATCAGTATTGGTTCTGCTTAAAGGAATTGGTTCAAAAAGGACGTTATAGGATAATTGTCATTATCAAGTACCTAAAGAGCACCCAGTTCCAGTTTATCAAACCCCAAGATTTCTGGTTTTTCAGCTGAATTGGAAATGAAAATCAAGTGAGTAACAGAAGTGATAGCGTAGGATGTGTAGGTAAGGTGGATGATGGGAGCTTTCCATTTATACGATATAGGGTTAAGTTGATGGGATAAGTAAGAGATTTGAGAGTGGGTAACTCCTTTAGATTCTAAATGCTAATGCTGCTGTATTACGATACCACTTGAATGGTTGATATACTACTGCTGAAGTGAGCTTTAGCAAAAGTAGTAGAGCTCAACTTGTTACTGATGAGCTGCAACTGATTCAGTCTTAGTTGATTTCACCAATATGGAGTGGTGGTGCCCAGTGTCTTATTACGTACTATATATACGAATCCATGCTCACTTTCATTTTGATGCAATCCATAGCAAAACCGTAAAGAATCCAATGGACCTGCATGCTGTTCAGTCATTTTCAAATGAATCTTGACTTTATCACTGTCTTCCAATTCCTAAACTATAATCTCTCCAAAATGATTCCTCTGTAAATTAATGAGACAGATCGTTTTCAGCCCAAGATTTATTACTATAGCTTACTATAATAAGCATAATGATGATGTTCCTTCGATTTAAACCTTGAATTCTGCACGGGCCATAGTAGTCTGCGTGAAAACCAGAATCTTATCTTATTAAACTTAAAGAACCTCTAATCCTAAGAAAGCTATTTCACTTCAATGTTGAAAATTCATACTACTATAACCTTAGTTGGGACATTTTCTATCACTGCAAATTAACGGAAAGAATTTCTTTGCCTATTGGAATTTGTGAATACCGTAAAATTGGAATAGAGTAGTGCTTCTACTACTATGTATATATCCTCTGGAAAATATCGTAATACCATAGTTTCATCAGTGAAAGAGATAGAGAGAAAGGAAAAAAATCGGATGTGTCCTTATCATTTCGGTTTTTGTTGGTTGACTGACTCTGTCATGGACTGCCTTTCGTTTGGGTTTGTTCCGTTTCACGTTTTGGTCATAGGGATGGTTGGTTTTTCATATATCTGTCGCTGCACTCTCAGTTTCATCCTTTCCTTGGTTTGTCAGTTTGGTTTTTCGTGGTTGCAGTAATTCTTAACTCTTTCCTCCCTCGCTGTGTACTCTCCTCGTATGAATTTTGATTCTTTTGATGACTCCAGCATATTTTTTCTTCTTCTCCACTCACTCCCATTGAATGCAAGCACCAATATTTTTGACTTTATGTAATATGGAAAGATTCATAGATATCCCGAACGGCGTCTTCTTAAACTTTCACCTATAAGGATTGCATTGTGGTATTCAGCTATATGGCCCCATGGCATTTAATATGTAATCTATAAATATTCCTATTTTAGATGAAGGTGCTGCATTGCTGCAAGAAATCACCACACCTTTAGCTTTAACTTAACTTGGTTTCTCCTGCGGCAGTAGGAAGTTGGAGGGTTCAGTAAAGTAAGAGAAAGTCACCTATGTCATCATAGCCCATCGTGGTCCTAATACGATTACTATATATGTTCTGCTCTGGGTCTTATTTGGACTCCTTTCCTGGAGTTGCTTCGATGACTCCTATTCTCGGTTTGCTTTCTATCTTATATAGTTCTTCGCTGTAAATCAAAACTCTACACTCTTCAAGTTTCGTTGACTTGAGTGTTTGAATCATCTTTGAAAATTTCAGTGCTAAGTACAAGCAAGAAATAGTTGGACTACCATGTCCTCAAATGAAATATCACATTAACTTTGGTTAGCTACAGTATATATGTCTTATATGCTCTAGAGGAGAAACGGTATGAGTGAATGATAAAGCTCATGAGGAATTCTGCTGAATTCACAACAAAGTGAACTGTGGGTGTAACAGAGCATCGTATCGTTTATTCTGTGCTGATATCATATCCGAATCACATCAACTCCTAACTTCAATCCAACTATACCGTGTA
Source organism: Desoria trispinata (assembly GCA_034695165.1). Classification (NCBI taxonomy): domain Eukaryota; kingdom Metazoa; phylum Arthropoda; class Collembola; order Entomobryomorpha; family Isotomidae; genus Desoria; species Desoria trispinata. The sequence goes on along the minus strand of JAQFZB010000327.1, from coordinate 11,491 downwards.
AGCTAAAAAGTCTCAAAGTTCCAGATCCTATTTTCAGCTCAACTCATCTTTAGCGTAGCAGTCAAATCCATGACAGGGTTTCACAGAGATATCATTGATATACTGTTTTTACCGTGAGATATTCGAGCATACACTTGTTTAAATCATAAATCACTGGATTATTTTCCATAACATATTTCTAGAAGATATCGCATAAGTTTTATGAGTATTGTATACATTTCAGAAGTAAAATGCAGGTAGGTGATAAAGGAAATAAGAGTAGTTAGTAAAACATATAGAAAATTCAGGCATAGGAAAGTAAAGAAGAGTTTTGTAGATATGGAGTGAGTAGTATAAAAGTATGAGGGTAAAAGAATGAGGAGAACAATGTAATAGGAAAAGTTGCTTTGAGAAAGTTGAGAGGGAGGGCAAAGATGACCAACCGATCTATCTCATATTTCCAAAGACCCTGTTTCCCTTCCTCATAAAAATTGAAATTGGGCAGTTTATTTCTCACAAAAGTCAGATGCTAAAGTGCCGACTACCGAATCTGGCAGTGTGGCTCCAAACTGATTTATGGGATAAACTTTACCAGGATCATGTTTTCTATGACGATGTTTCTCTCTCCCTCTCAGCTAATAGTAATTTTGAATATTGAAATAATATCATCGACATTCTTTCTTTTTGTACGTAAAGTTAATTAACGTTTGTACATTGAAATCTTAAAATAAAATGACTACAAGCCGAATTATTGACTTGAATGACGTGTGTTGGCAGTTGTAGACACAAGAAGTATATACTTCAAAGCAGTTATTCCCAAAAGCAGAAATAATCGGGGGAAGGAAACCAACTCAGACACTTTATGCTCCAACTGTCTTGTTCAGTAGAGAAGTTGAAAGACAGAAATTTATGATAAGATGGGATATATAATAATAAAAAATTTCCCAATTCCAATCCTTTAAGTGGATAGTACTTGTTATTGCGTATAGTCACATGAGAGTAACGTACAATAGTAGTAGCAGAAGCAGTGGCAACCCAACTAGGAAGTGGATGGAGAAAGCAGTTAGTTTACTTTCTTCTGGACTTGCTGGCGCCGTTCGAGTACCACATGCAGCTCCATAGAATAATCTTCTATCTCGTTGGATTCTCTGTGTGCTACCCTTAGTCTGAAAATTGGCCCGTTGTTCGAGTAAATGTGATAAGCCTACGCTAAGCCGAACTTGCTACAATAAATGCCACAATAACATTCAGCCAGCATCAACTCAGACAAAGATAGTTATAAGAAAGTTGCACAAGGTTGGAGGAACTTGAGATGAGTTTTTTGCCGATGAGGTTAAGAAACTAAGAAGTTTCGTCCTTTCCAGACTTTCTTTATACTAAACCCAAGTCAACAGTTGTAAATTGTGCTAGTGAATTAAAAACGGTGATAAGCACTTCTCTGAATTGGAACCAGCATCGTACGTGATTCAGTGCACAATGTTTGCTTTAGCGTAACATATCATAATCATACAATAGAAAAAGTTGGGTTGTGTTTGGTGGATTAAAAATGTGATCGTTGTGTGGAGCCATGAAAATATATAGATAAATACAAAAAATGTATAAGAAAGATGACAGAAATCTTCATGGCACATAATAATAATATGTTTTATGAAATATCTTTATATGATTGGATCAATTGTCACATCCATAACAAAGCATCATTGTCAATTCTGTCTATATAGTTGTAAGTAGTATTGTGGAGCCCTCCACTTGCCTGAGGATTTAAACGATTTAGTTCTTTGAGTAACTAGATAGATTTTGAGTCTTGAACCTCTGAAAGTCACTTGGTTGAAAGTAAAAAGTAGTAAGTGCAAGAATAGCTGCTACTGTTAGTGTCTCTTCTTTTACTAAGCATCCACCAGTGGAGCAGAATAATGCGTGACCATAGTATGGAAGATATTAAAGAAATGCCTGAACTGAAGAGATGGCACTCGAAATCTCCAAAAACTCCAAGTTTTCATTAGATCAGCTGAGCTTCCTGGCTTTGGGAGGATATTGGGATAAATAGTTTTTGATCAAAGTGATGGGATCAACTTGGATTCTCCCTGAGTTCGCAAAGGAACCAAGTCTCTTGTCTGAGTGGACAGATCTATTTGGTGATAGAGGAAAAATCAGTGGCACACTCTGCCCATCACTTCTTTCCGAACTATCAAATCCTTCCAAGGAAATTACACGATGCATGAATTTTACTTCATCCAACTCAGCTAACCAATCACAAACATGCTTCTGCTGTATTATCTACACAGTAGTGGGCGAAAAAGAAAAGCCCTCTTCCCACCTACTATAATGTATACTCAGAGCCCAGAGATTTAATGTAACACAGATATCGTTTTTTCAAGTGTTTCCAATCGCATGACCACTGATCCACCTCCAGTGTTATTACTTCCGTCAACTTTAACGCTTTACTTGGCATCATGGATAAAATTCGCATACAAAGCAACTTTGATACAAAAACAATATATAAACTTATCAATATTTTATGTATTGGGAAATTTCCTGGCATACCAAATTTTATTTACCACCTTAACCTTATACATTAATCAAAAAGGTTTATATATGCTGCTCTATGATCTTTGTGGGCATGATGATCCTCCTCCAGTTTTAGATTTCTTCAAGTCCAGAAAAGTCTTGAGCACTATAGTTGAAGGGAGTTGTTATGGTCCATTAGACGACGCGTGAGAGGACATCATGTGAATATTTTTCTTCTGTTGTTCAAAATGGACTTTGCTGGTTATGAACTCCATTAGGGAATAGGACGGAGGCTCTCAGAAGCTCTTAGCGGCTACTTTTTCACTTTCACTTTGGATAACAATAATGGGACACCGAAAGGATACTATCTTTTCTGATGTTGATATAGTGACCAAATGATGAGACCGATATGTTGCATTGTAACACATGTGGAAGAACCGTTGCAAATGATACTGACCATATAACTCACGTTGGGGTTTCCGAGTCACCGTTTTTTCAGACTTTAGAGTTCAATATATCCTGCTGTGAAAACAGTTGACGTTCATGTCAGAGGCGAGTTGACACAGGATCATAGTACATTATTATATTTTCGTTCATTTGAGTTTGATTTGGTATGCTAACACAGTTGAAGCTAAAAACACAGTCAAAGTGTTGATCCGTGTATTAAAGATGAGAATGAAGAGCAAAACTATTAGCATTTTTACCAACTCATGATAAAATTTCCAATATATGAGAGAGAAAAAAACGAGGAAAAAGTCGAAAGCTGAGGAGAGAAGGGCATGGGATGGGATAAGGGATGGCGATGCGGATTTTGGATTTCCGTTTGAGTTAACTAAACGGAGTGACACCAAGTTTGACATGTTCGGCCATGAATAGAATAAATGTTTGCATTTAGAAAGGATGTAAGGCTTGAAAAAGCACTTACCAGAGATCCCGTCATAGGTCCACCAATCGTCCCATCCATGATCTCCTTTCCCTGCATATATTCCTGTTAACAAAAGTACAAATACTCAATGCTAACAAAGTCTCCCATAAAAATCTATGAATAAGCAACAAAAATACAAGAGCTTGTATTGAGCTTTCTCTTAATTTTAATTGATGTTCATCTAGTTTATTTTTATGTGCACCATTTTTATTAAATATTATAGAGTACACGATAGTTTGCTTAGCTGGACAGCTGGATAGCTGGACAGCACTGTATTCCAATTCATGAAGGAAATAAACAGAAAATCGATTTTTCATCCATCACTTCATGTCTGTATTATGTTAAAAACAAGAAGTGGTGAATGACTGAAAACAAAGTCAAGATACTCGAACTTCCGGACGCAGAAGTTCATGCATGCTGATTTAACACAGAGAAATATTAGCCCCCTGCTACCACTACTCTGTCCGCTATCTACACCCACACTGATTTACATGTGTCGGACAAATCCACCAAATTTACTTCATTAACAAGTACACATTACATGCTACTTGATACTTGAGTGATAACTAGATTTTTCCGGCACTTCAACCACACGGCTTTCACTCACAAATCTAACAAGTGTAGTTATTCAACAAAATCACTAATAATTAGCATTTGATTCCTCCATCTTTTTATTTTGTTTTATCTTCACCCAATTTAAAACCATTTCAATTGCAAATTTTGAAGCTTTTCCAGCACTATAATTTTATTTTATTTGTTGTTTTCGTATAAAATCAATTTCGAAACAAGCTATTAAATATATTGGATAATTGGAATATGTGAACATTTAAAATTTAAAAGTCTAAAACAAGTCTTCTCCGAACTATTCAGCTTGAGGTATCACTGCTTTGTAATTTAAGGAATCAAGTTTTAACATGAAATATATAATTTGCAAAAAGTTGATTCTCACAATGCCCCAAGGGTATTTAAGTTAATACTGTTGTATCTGGTTGAAGTGCAATACTAATTTGTTTGAACTCTTGCAGTCTAAATATAATTATGAAAATGGTTTCGAGGAGAAAGGTAGTATTTGTAATTTGTAAAAAATGGAAATAATAAGTTTCTCGTACCTGGACTCAGAAGGAGAAGAAACATAAAGAAGAAAGAGGAGACGAGTGACAAAATGGATGGGCAAGAAGGTTTGATGATTTTCTGAAACAACTTTTTATCCCCCATCGCCACCACCTTCTGCTTCATCTTCTTTTGCATAATCCTAACTTTTTTCACAAACTTGCTTGTTCACGACACAGTTCTCATCACAACCCTCTTGGTCTTGCATTCAGAAAACTAATACTACAAGTTCCATGATTAGAATTATCAAACAAATCCCCACACTTCCTTCTACTTATTATTACATAATAATTCTCACATTCTTCGTCTCTCTCCAAACTTATAACTTGTCTCACTTTGAAGCTATTCTAATAATTTTGTAAACTTTGAGATTTTGTAACCAAAAATACTTGTTCAAGAGAATACAAGTACATGTAGCTGTAGTGTCTTTCCACTACAAGAAAAATCGTTCTTGTGCTACGAAGAAATCTTTAGAGAACGACAAAGGGTAGGAAGGAAGACTTTGAGAATATCTGCTTCTGTTGAATCGAATAAAATAAAAGTTGAAAAAGTGACTAACTCAGATTGTCTTTTTTTTTGAGATGAGGAAAGAAAGAAAGCAGTAGTAACTCAATAGCAGTTTGTAGTATAATGCAATGATTATAAAGTAGATTATAAGTTAGTGGGAGTAGTAGTAGTAGTAATGTTACGGTTACATAATAATGTTGATTTGTATTCGTAAGTTGTTGAAATGAAGATGAGGAGTTCACGAGGGTGAGTTCTTAGTTTGGAATCCAGCAGAAGAATGTGAGTTGGGGAGTTTTTATTTTCGCTTTCTCTTCCAGGACCAGAGTTATTAAAGTCAAGGGGGTTGAGCCACACATATACACACGTACGACGACCAACAGAGCACAGAGAAGTTCCAGCAGCGGATTTCACAATCAACACGACTCTTCTTCTGCGGAACAAACAGTTCACTTGTTCACAGCAACTTCCATTCTACAACTAGCAGATCTATCAGGACAAGTCCTCAAACTTATACTATGGGGCCATAGTAGACTTCTAACATGTATTTCCCAGTGGTTGAGGGTGGTTTCTTTTACGAATTTGTCAATCGCAGAAATCCAGTTTGAGGTACACATGGTTTCTTTGCAAGTTTCTGCTGATGCTTTGGTTGCTGTTGCTCCCTGCACCGTAGGGATTTGTTTATGGGTGACTTTTTAATGTAGACAAGTAATCTGGATGTCTCAGAACTCGAAACAAGAATGATGTAGGAAACAACATTGAGGGCCATAGATATCTGCTGAATGTCAGATGTACTCGTAAAAGTCATCGATCCCATCTAATCATTGTGTTTGACTGGGTGGGTGGGTCACTCGATTCTATGAATACTAATAACTGCACTGCAATACTGACTAATATATAACTTGTGTATATAGAGTACTATTCTGTGATACTGCAACAATATCACAATACTACAATTTCCCTTTCATCTTCCATATTGTCTTAGTAAGCTTCCGGAACTAATAGTATGATACCCTATAATATATAATATCACTCATACTCAATTTTGTGTGTAATGTTTATCGAAAATATTTTGCTTGATTTTTTTAAAGTTTTACCGTTGTACGACTAACATTGTATTAGAAAAATCATTGAGATGCGAAGTAAATAAACATAACGTATTATCCCCTTAAAAGTTCAAATAATCCTCATATAAATTTATTCACAACACCAAAAACAGAATTCTACACAAAAGTTTTTCATTGAATTCAGCATTTTTCTTTTTTACTAAAAAGGACGATAATAAGCAAAGTAAAAACTCTCAGATTAGCAGTATGAATCCGACGTCTGTCTGCGATACTTATGCAATAAATAATACTAATAAGGCTGTATTTTCTTTTCACCTTCCTTTTCACTTGATAGTTGCTGATTATTATGATGTGGTTGAGTTGCATGCAAAGCTCATTCGCTAGCCACTTTTTATTCAAGAAAGTTATTTGTGAAAACTTCTGTGCAAGAGTTCTCAAGTTCCGATGACTTTAATACAAAGAGAAAGTAAATCATTTTTATTTATTACACTTTTCAATCAAAGCAATAGACTTTAACAAGGATTTTAGGATTATTATAATAAACAACCACACGTTGTCATTTATCCAGATGGAAGCTAATCGAACCGAAAATCTTCCCCTCTGAACTGACAATACGTTCTATCTGAACTGACAAGGATATAAATACCGATTTATAAAATCCATCAGGAAAATAAAATAATAGAGTGCTTGTAGAAGACAAAGAGAAAGTTATTGTAAAGCATAATATTGTTAATGTGAGTAAATTCTCTGCAAGACGACTTTCATTTCAAGGAGAAGTTAGATGAAATTCATGAGAAAAATTAATGTACGAGTCGAAACTGATCAATCCAATCCATCACACCCGTGTAGCAGAAGAACCACTACAGACTACTACTAGTGTTAGTAGTAGTGAGGGAGAGTATTTTCTAATCTATCTATTCTTCTCCGAATCTATTTATCTGTCCGTCCATTTCCCATTTGGGCGAATCCCTTACAAACACTCGAACAAGAAGGGCAATATGTAGCTTGCATAAAAGCCAAGGTGTATCAGTCTAGGTAGTATAGTTGTCTAAACTATACAACTAACTGTGATAAAAATGTAGGTAGGATTTTACTCCATCGATTATAATACACAAGGAACAAGAAGATAGATAGGCTGTATTCTCTGCCTAAGTAAGTAAATTAAATTGGGTGGCTTCGCGTCTTTAGTAAACCGGATGGGCTGGTTACTTCCGTTTCTATCGCTTTCCAACAATCTACAACTCCTTCCTTCCTTTACATTGCTTGATCGCTTTCAGACATGAATCAGTCTCAGTTATCATCCACATATCCTTCAGCAGATATAAAATGAATTTTGCAAAATATTACAAACCCTTTGTTTATGCGTCTCATCCCTCCCTCCTGCTATACACTTTTAATCTAAACCAAAAACAGTGTAAAGTAAATGAACTTTTACTATACTATCATCATCTAATCATCATTCAGTATCATAATAGTATTATCAAATGTAGCCAGATATAAATGCAAAGAGTGTTAAGCTAATATTAAACATTAAATCTATATGGAATTTAAATTCAAAGAGTCTCATATTCTGGAAGCATTCCAATGACGATGAGAGTCTTATTTGGGGCGTTCTGCTAGAAGCAATATAATATTAAAGGTGGCCGTCGTGAATCTGCAGTTTGTAGGAGTTTCAAGTAGGGCTAATTTGACTAGTTTGACCTGACTTGTAGGTTGGTGCTGGTGCTAATGTTTGTGTACATTGTGCGTAGGATGTATTGAGAATAGAAGTGAAAGTGGCTTGATTTCATTCACTTTGCTCCGGCTATCCTTCACAATTTCAGCTCCAATCTCACCATTTCTACAAACTTACAATAACAACTTTGACGGCTCCGCATCACTTAAATCTAATTTCAAAGTAAACTCTACCAAAACTTCACATAATTGCATAAATCACACTCTAATTTGATCTCTGGGATGAATTTGAATGTTGAGCCTCTCGAGGCAAATATAAGTAGGGGAATCTATACAGTAGCTTATAAATAATAATAAGTCTCATAATTTGTCCTGGTTTTGCTTCCCGAATTCTACACCACTATGAAATAGTCAAAATATACAGTTTGTTTTTATTACATTTAACCTAAATATAAGTAAATGCGATGCTGATGATTTAAACTGTTAACACATTTGTAAATATTATTCTGATTCTCTTCAATTGCCAACGCAATATTTAATTGTTTGAAGACACGCTTTGAACAAAAAGATTCTTGTAACTTAATTGCAACAATGGATGATTTCTTTATCTTTGTACTTCACGTTGAATTGAAGATAAAATTCAAAATGTATCTGTAAGTAGTTAAATTCTAGTAAAAGCTTGTTTTATAACTCATAACATTAAATCGAATTGACAATAAAACATCTCCCTTCTACCAGCGATCAATTACTGGCAGCTAAATCAGAAAGCCCCAAATCTTTCTATTCTTAAACTTAAAGCTCGTCATACTACTACCCTCATCCAGTATACTATTGTAATAGAACAAGTGTAATATAGAATGTAGGGGATTATCTCACGTGTATTTGTTCCTTCCCTGATTGAAAAGTGAATGAATGCTCTTTTCGTTTATCTCCCCCATTTGATCAGGAATGAAGCAATGTACTAATTGTTCAGGGGCATTAATCCAATTGCTTTTCACAAATAAAAGTTTCTGGCCAAATGGCACAACAATCTACAACTTTCTCTGAACCCAACTAATTGGTTGTTAAACATCTTGTAAGTGAAACCGGTCTTTCTCATTGGCTCAGGTATACAATAGTTAATTTACTACTGAGTTTTATTGCTCGATGAATACAACAAAATGAAATAATTTTTATTATGCTCGCTCCAACTAAAAAATAACCTCGTTTAACCGAACTTTACTTGCCAGGACAAGTAGGGGTGTAGGATGAGTTGGTGCCAACTCAGAGGTAATTTAATAACAAAGTAAAATTAGAAATTAGATTCCTTGGTCCAATCTAGGCTTAGATTGTTGGATTAGATATTATTAAGGATTTGTTGAAATGATTAGTGAAACTTTTGTGTGGTATGTAAATATCGAATGCTTATTTGCTTTAGAGAATTTTCAGTGTCAACTTAACTTTTACGTTTTTGTATGATATTCTAAACGTGTATTTGCACTACTATTGACCACAGGGCTTTTTCAGACACGGTCAACGATGAATAAAGATTAAGATAAATTAGATTTTCCTCTACAGCGCTTATCTACACAAGCATCAGTTTGCTCATTGTAATTAAGTTAAAAGTCAGAAAATTTGAATGGTTTTTCAAACGAACCACAGAGATAATGATGCTGTGAGTTTTAACAAACTTGATACGTATAAGAATAAGAAGTGATAATGAAAGTTGTTGCAAAAGACTGACTACGATTAGAACTTTTGATGCTCCGTCACGTTCTTCATCTTATCCCTTTCTCTAATCACTTCTTATTTCAAATCTTCCAATTCCACTTTCATTTGTGGTTTTGACACTGTCAGCAAAAGCAATCAACAATAATTCTTCTTCAATCAACGATATATTAGAAGAGTTGAATTATTTTATTTCAAGAGAGAGCTCCGAATAAAAGAATTAAGATTTTCATTGCAAAATATCACCCCCCCCCAAGTAACCCAAGTAGTAATTACACATAGATGAGAAATGAAAAATGTACTTCCAATATTATTTACAAATGATTAATTTCTTGTGTTAAAAAAGTTAAAGAATGTTAAAAAGCTTAGGTTCATGAATAAAAGGATATATTTTAGAACATTTAAAAAAATGAGCATGAGAAATGTTGAAAATGTTGAAAAGTTAATGTTGTTGAGAGGAAAGTTGGCATCTATTACGTAGTGTACTCCATACATGTAGTTAGTGTGGAAGCGAAAGTAAGTAATGAAATCATTCAGAAGAATGAATACTTTGATTTGGTAATGGGAAAATATCTGCAAAGATTGAGGATGGATGTTGATGGTGTAAATCAAGGGGAAGCAGTAGTGGTATATAGCTTTTGATAGAATTTATTGATATGAAAGGGGACGTATTTTTCTCTATCAACTATATGTAGTATGATGGTATGCTATTCTACAGAAACACATAAGTAAATGCAACGAGGTAAATTGCCTCGATAAAAACTGTGGCTTGACAGGATATTCCCTTCTTAGCTGTGCTTTAATGCTTTCTCTCTCATATAGAAGAATCATCCAGACCAAAGTGGAATTGTACGAGTTTTCTTTTCTCTCCACTTATTTTCATTCATTCTCTCTCCTGCTCTTCTTTGCTGATTTTACAAATGCAACTTTATGCCTACCAATGCAATTGCTTATCTTACGACCTGACTCTCAAAGGCTCAACTTGTTTGCACCCAACTACCACCTCCACTACTACTATATAAACCCCTTTGCTTAAACAGTACTCTCAATCATCCCTTCAGAGAGCCATTTGCTATGCAAATCCTTACAAAAAATACAAACCAACAGAATTTTTCTTTGTAAATTCCTTCGTCATTACTTTGAGAGTTGCAACACAAACAAACATATATCGAATAATAGCTAAGGTTTATCTTTCTAATGCAAGATACACAATATATACTACCGCTACTGCTTAGAAACTGAGAAATGAAAGTCGACTGGTAATATAACAAGATGATGATGATGAGAAAATGGGTGAAATGAGCAGAGAAAAATAGTAAAAATACAGAGAAGAAAGAAAAATCTAAAAAGGAAATGGAGTTTGGTAACTTCATGTTAAAAGGAGGGCTTGAAAATTTACAGTTATCTAGATTTCACTTAAATGATAGTGACGAGAGAAGAAGAGAGGCTGCAGAATTTTTTATTACATGACTTGGAGAGAATTCTTGGAAAAGATAGACAAGTCATTTTAATCATAACATATACTTTAGCATAAAGTCATCAGCCAAAAACATTCTACTTTAATGTGTCATTTACAATGAACTTTGAGTGGCATAACACTACAGCATACATACGTGCTCAAATCTCGAAATTCTTGTGAACATGGACATGTTTAATAATACAAGTCACCAGTATCATGCACGTTTGCAAATTCCAAATTATCAACTGCTGAGATTTCTATTAGGATTGAATCATAAAATGGAGGAAATTTAATTTATCCTTCACCCCTTTATATATTTGGTATATTTTAAATGAAATGCCATCAAAGTTACTATACAATATATCCAGTCCAGTCACTGCAAAATAACAATTTAATATAAATCTTCCAAGAATGTTTCCTTTAAACCGTATACTAGAGCAGCTACTGCTAAACTGATTGCAATTTTATTTTCCATTAATTAAATTTTGAATTCTGAACTCATTTTTAGTGAAGGATACATTTATACAGAACTACGACTAGTGTAAAAGTGAAAGACCT